>JAPJBO010001328.1:0-50879 GCA_030068145.1 Diplonema papillatum | reverse complement strand
AAAACGGCTCGAGCTCGATTACGTGTGACCCGGAGACCCGCAGCGCGTGGAGGTAGGCGTGCCCAGGCACACCACCAAGGACGAGAAAGTGTGCACGGAACATCACAAGGTGAAATGCGAAACGTGCAAGCGGCGGAAGGCGACAGTGGCACGCTGCTGCGAGGCGCACCACGCGGCAGGGGACGGTCTCGCCGTGAAATACTGCGAGAGGCACAGGTTGACGCAGTGCGGGACCTGTAAGACACCACGGGTGCCTGCAGCACGACATGCCGACGTGCGAAGACTGCAGGGAGCTACCGGACCTGCGGAGTCGGCGACCAGGACAGTGCTGCAAGCGGGGGCACCACCACCGCCGGGTGCTACAGCAACAACCCGAGCACGACCAGCAGAAGAGACGGAAGCGTGGGCCTTCACCCTCGGCGGGGAGAACGGGGCGCTTTGACAAGCAAAGGTTATGGGGCCGTATTCGATTCTTTGACCGGTTGCTGTGTTCTAGTTATTTGTCCAGAGCGGTGGAGAAGGGGCGACCCTTTTGTCACGAGTTCGATCTGCTAGTGTTTTGTCCAAGGTGCGGGGGGGGGAAGGACGGGGTGCTTGATCTTTTGACAGTCAAAGGTTAGTGTCAGCTAGTAGTGTGCGGAGCGGATGAAGGGATTGCTTGACCTATGGCGCTCAAGATGGGTTAACGTAAAACCATTGCATGTTAAAGGGGGGGTAGACCTTTTATCCACCCGACTTCTTCCAGAAATTCCGCGAACATTAAAACTAGTGGCGTTAAAAAATTGCTATTATCCAGGCTTTATCTAATGGTTATCCAAGGGCTATCCAGGGTTTGTTGCAGGGTGGTGTGTTTTTCCTTCGCGCCTTCGGCGCGATATTGATTGTTGTTTGGTAAAACCCACCTGTCCGGTCGAAACCCCCTGTTAGTGGGTGAACAAGCCAACCCTTAGACAATTCTGCTTGTCCAGGTAGAAAGAGTCAACACCGAAGGATCGAAAAGCAACATCGCTATGAACGCCAGGAACGCTATGAAGCCCCCTTCCTGGCAATTTTCTGTCACCTCCGGCTTCATCTCTCGAACATTACTGAGGGATTTCGATATCACAATGCACTCCCACGATTCCCGTTCGTTTTCGCCGCCTGGCCGACGTTCATCCCCTGCACTGGATGCGGTAGAAGTGCCACAGAACAACCCACAGGTTGACATACCAGCCGTATCTGCACCTGTTGCACCTGCAACTGCGCACCGGGTCCGACCAATTCTGAGTGCACTGAGACAACAGAAAATAGTCCACCAGCCAGGAGGAGCGGCGCTTCAGCCGTCCTCTTCACAGCGCCAGCAAAGCAAAGCGCACCCACAGGGTGGCAGAGTGTGCTGGTCCACAAAAACTACATCACACCGCGGCCTTTGAGAAACCATTGATCAGCCTCTTTTCCGTTTTAACAGCTCTTTTTGCTTGTTGGCACTATGCTGTTCCCACACTTCTTCTCACTTGGTGTGCTGTTGTTACACTCACAGCGGGTGGATAGGCCCACTTCCACAACAATTTAGCTCACCACTGAAAAATTAACAAAGTTAAACTTATCTCCAAAACCAGTCGACCCATTATCCTAGGATAATAGGTCCCCCTGGATAGTACCCTTTACCGTATTTGGATTAATGGTAACCCGAAAATGGGGCTGGGTGTCCCAGGTTTTACCCGGTTCGGCATTCTCCAGCCTCTGAGGCTGGACCCGCACGCTGCTGCGAGGCGCACCACGCGGCAGGGGACGGTCTCGCCGTGAAATACTGCGAGAGGCACAGGTTGACGCAGTGCGGGACCTGTAAGACACCACGGGTGCCTGCAGCACGACATGCCGACGTGCGAAGACTGCAGGGAGCTACCGGACCTGCGGAGTCGGCGACCAGGACAGTGCCGCCACCCCGTGTACGGTAGCTTGGGACCCCGGAGAGTGCTGTTTTGTGCCCTCGTCCGCCAGTAGTTCCTTGACTGACGTCCGCAGACAACACCCACCCAACACCCTCCGTTCCCACTTGCCCTCCGGTCCCCCTGGATAGTAGGTCTACCCCCAACATCCCAGGTGTTCGAGAAATGCCCCTCGCTGTTTCCGGACGCGAGCCTCGAGTTCAAAGCGCTGAAAGACTGGATCGAAGAACAACGCACCACGGACGAGATGCTTGAAGCTGCCGGTGAGCGGTGCCGGGAGGCGACTGACCGCACCGAGGCTATCGAGAGGCACGTCAAGGATCTGAACAAGCTCGTCACCGAAATCCACGAGCGGCTCTTCCCCAAAGGCGCGCACGCCGTCGGCGGCCCCCCGTATGCTTTATACTGTTCTTTTTTAGTACTAACAACCTTGAAGGTTGCCCTTCAGTATTGTGCAGGCTAAAAAGACGTAGGCAGCGTGTTTTGGTGGTTGATCAGAATTCCTTACCTAGGGTAAATACATGTGGGAAAACGATCACCCAGCACGCACAAATGTCTTTTTTGAAAGTATGCTAATCCTGCAGGGAATAGTTGACTAGACCTCTTGAGTTTGTGCCAACCACGAATTGGGGAGTCGGGAGCACCTACAAAGCCAAAAGCAGGACCGACCCCCCGTTCGTGAGAAAAAGCGAAGAATAAAAACACCTTCTTTTTTCCATCTATCTTTGTCAAGAGCTGCAACTCAGCTATTTTCACACCCTGGCACCTGCCGTGTAAAACGGCCCGCCCCGTCTCCTTAGACTGTGCGATCGCAACTGACACGAGTCGCACCGCACTACCCAGCCAATGCAGCACAATTGGTCGCAAGCCGTTTCACTCCTATCTCTTGGAATTGCAAGCCATTCCCTGCTGCTGTCCATCACGGTGGGCCATCGGACCATGATTCGAATGAGTGCAAGCGCCTGATGGCACCACCAGGCAATCATAAGCCACCACGGGGGATGGGCATCGGATGGACCGTGATGAAACGTAGTGCACCGTGATAGAGGTTAGAACAAAAGAATTCAGATTTTGTGTAGCGATGGCCTGCATGGTCATTAGGTGACTACCTCTTCGATCGTACCGTGTCGCGCTTCTGGTTGGTAGCTGTATTCTTTTTGTTGCGCGTCATTTGCTCAAATTAGTGCGCATTCTGCCAGCCTTTTGTTACGTGGAGGCTCACTTTCGGTGCGCTTCGCATGCGGTCGGAGAAGAGGATACCGCAACCTTCTTGGATGGATGATGCACGAGTATCGACACTAATCCTCACAGGGCCGTATCGCTGCTGGGTCATAGCTCCCTGGCATCCATGAGAGGGCGCACTGTGCCCGACGTGCTTGACCATTGGTCAACTAACAACGCCTAAACATGGCGAACGTTGGTCAACCAGCGCCCGAATGATCAAACAACGTCTAAACAAGGGGGACCATCGGTCAGCCGTCGGCCATTGCCAATCAAAGCCCAGATGTGACAACCATTGGTCAATGAAGGGCAAGTTCCAGCGCGTTTCGGACAACCTCCTCATCGGCCTTAGGTCGTTATCCGCTCGCAGGTTCATGCCAGACACAGCGATCTTCTGCAACACGTGGGCGAGGCTTAGGGTGTCAAGCCGTACCAATTTTGACGACGCAGCACAGCCCGATCCTCCTTTACTGGAATGGACTTGTGGTCATGAAGCATGCCCGAATAGACCACACAACGCCAACTATGGGTTGTGCAGATACTCTCTTGGCATCCGGTGCCTAGGCAGAGCAACTATGGGACCAACCAACTTAATTGAATTGTCCTCACCGTTCAAGAACGAAAGGTGTCGAAACGCGGACCGCCATGCCAGCGGGACGATGCCGATGATTCCCGGAAATTCCATGATGGTTCAGCACCAAGAAAATAAATCCGTAGAAGGTGAAGCCACTCTGGCTGTAAGTAGACGATAGAACAACAGAAAGAAAATACTCCAACCCCCATCTCTGCGGCCCTCCGCGCGCTCCCGTTGAGCAACACAACAGGCGCACCTCCGGAGGCACAGGGAGGGTGTTAGCTGCCCTCGGCTTTCAAACAAGCAAATGCCAAGTAGTTTATAAGCAGGCCCACTTGCTATCCCCCGCCTTTCTCTTCCGTTTCCTCGCGGCGACCAGCCGGGAGAACGACGCAGCATAGCCGCCGAAGCCACTCTAGATCCAGGTGGACGGAGCTATTCCCCTTTCCGTTCTTGTCTAAAACGATCCGGGAATTACCGATACCGCGGCGATTGTGAGCGATGTATGTGCCTCCTGCCTGACGAGATTGTAGAAGGACGAATCAACATCCTTTTTGTCCGAGGGGTCGGGGTTTCCATATCCGGGAGGGGGCCGAATACGGAGTCGGAGCGAAAAACGGTGTCGAAGTCGACTCGCGCAGCGCTTACAACAGACAGTGGCTCAACAATCAGTCGTGTCAATGTGTGGCTTTAACAACGGCAGGCTAAAGCTGCACGCGACGTTAACAATCGTTCAGGGGGCAGAAGGCTGAGAAGCACATGCCCTAGTGAGCAAGGAACCTGGGGTGCTAGAGGATGAGGGTCTTCGTCCTGCACAAACACCCACGAAAGATTAAAGCTGGAACGGGTTAATGACAGCCCGGGGAGGACCTGGGGTCCCCCAGGTTTTACCCGGGCCGTGTCATTCACCCGTTCCAGCTTTAGCCCAGCTCAAACATTATTCCAAATTTTCGTCCTGCGAACAAGAAATTCGAAACAGTCTGAAAGAAGGAGGGGACAACAAAACGACCCCCGTCGGAAACCGCCCGGTTCATGCATGAGGCAGTCGCTGCCGGACCTGCGCTGGGAGTGTAGGCAGCGGGGGCTCGACACGGGGCTCGGCGAGGTGCTCTGGCGGTTCTACCGGGACACGAACCCCGCGAAGCTCACGACCATCCCCGACATCCTCGAAGAATGGCGCGGCGCGGAGGACGACCTGCTGCGGGCGCTGCAGGCGAAGTACGGCAAAGATGCCGTCGGGCAGCGGAGCGACACCGTGCAGCCGAGCCCCGCGGCTGACGCCGGGGACCCAAGGAGAATGCTCACCGGCATCCTCCACGAAAAAGACGCAGTGCGCATGCGCTACGGCAACTCCGCGCCGCAGCAGCAGCAGCAGCAGCAGCAACAGCAGCCGGGGCTTGACCGCGCCGCGGTAGAACGCTCCGGCGTCGAAGCCGCGCGGGAGGCGATCAAAAAGCTCCGCGAAGACGCGAAGCGCACGGCCCGCGAGCCCGCCGGCGGAATCGCGCTCGCGCGGTACGAACACGACGCGGCGGCGGCGCCGTACTGGCCGGGCGGCGCAACGCGGCCCCCGCCCTTGGGCAGGCTGCCCATAAACGGGCCGACGCAGGCCCGCAAGCAGCGCGGCCCGTCGAGCGCCGCCGAAGCCGAACCGCAGCCGCAGCCGCCGGCGTACACCGAAGACTCGGGGGGCGGCAGCCCGGGGCTGTCGCCTCGGGGGTTCGCGGGGGGGTACCAGCCCCCGCCGAGCATGCCGGCACCCGCGCCCTCGCGGGCGTCGTGGGCCGCGAGCTCGTCCGATTCCGGCTCCTCCCAGCGAGCCTCGTTGCCCGACTACGCACGGCCGCCCCTTCCCGGGACCCAGCTGCAGCCGCAGCAGGTGGTACCCTACAGCAGCAACAGCGGCACCCCCCGACTCGCGCCGCAGCGGCAAGGCGTGGGGGGAGGTGTCCACACCACCCCGACGCCGGCGGCAGGCGGGGCCCAGGGCCCGGGGGAGGCGGAGATCGCCGCGGCGAAGGGGCGGCTGCGGCGGCCGGCGTCCGAAGCGGAAGGGGCGGGGGGTGCGTGCGCGTACACGAACAGCACGCTGGAGCGGGACGTCGAAAAGCTGGAGGGCATCGTCGACCTCCTGCAGGGCGGCAAGCCCGGGCCCGACGGCACCGCGGACATCGAGCGGCTTATCGACACGCTGACCGCGACGAAGCCGGAACGCCGGTACCCCGCTCTCGCCGCACCCAGCGCGCTGTCGAACAGCATTTTGCAAGCCAAACAGTCGCCGACGGCGGCACCGAAGCCGGCTCCGCACCAAGTCGACCCCGCCAGCGTGTTCAAGGAAAACATGCGCGACGCCCGCAAGCGCGCGGCGGAGCACCGGTGCCAGGAGCTCCTGGCCGACTTGGCGTCGTTCCACCGGAAGGCGACCCTAGCCACCACCCACGCCGACCCGGAACCGCCTCCGTCGGCCCCGAAGCCTCCGGAAGCGGACCCGGCGCCGCCGCCCGTCCACGACCTGAAGCAGCTCTTCGACGTGCCGGCGTCCGGTGCGCCGCCCGTGCCGCTGTCGCGGCGGCAGATGACGCTTTCCTTCTCCGCCAGCCCGCCGAAGCCGCGGCCCGTCCGCCCGCCTGTGCCCCCCGTCGGACCTCCTCCCGCGCCGGCTGCGGTCGCGGACCCAGCGGTGGCCGGGGGCGGCGGCCCGGAGGGCCAGGGGGGTCCGGGTGGCGGCAAGCCGCGGGCGATGCTGATCCTCGACGCCGCGAACCGGCGCAACATGTCGTCGTCGCTCGCGACGATGACCGACGCGACGGTGACCCCGTCCGCGAGCAACCTCGCAACCACGCTCCAAACGGACACCACCCTCGCCCGCCCCGTGGCCCCTGTGGCCGGGCCCATTGCGGCTCCCGCCACCGTCTCCGCCGTCGTCTCTCGGCAGGACACGCAGAGCACCGCGCTGCAGACCACGACCGAATCGGCCGGCCACTGGCGGAGCCGCTCGGTCGCGTCGTCGACCAACCTCTCGGGGTCGGCCGCGCAGAAGACGGTGACGGTGTGGTCCATCTGGGAGCCCGCCGTCGTGCGGAAGGTCAAAGAACTCGACGTGTCGCAGGCGTCGCAGGACTCGGCACCCGGCCAGCCGGTCGTCGTGTGGGAGTGCAACTTCGACGGCGTCTTCGACGACCGCGCAGCATACGTCATCGTCGTCAACGACGAACCCGCCACCACCCCCACCCAACCCCCCCCGCCCCCTCCAGAGGCGGCCGGGAGGCCGTTGGAGGTGTGGTATTGGATCGGGAGGCGCTCGACGCAGAGCGTGGCGGACATGGCGTACTCGGTCAGCTGCACGAAGTGCGCGCCGGCGGGCCGCAAGGGGCGCGGGATCGTCGACCTGCGGGTGCCGGCGAGCGAGGCCGTGTCGCAGCACCGGTTGTTCAGCGACGCGGAGTCCCTCGAGTTCGTGTCGATGCTGCGGTCGTTCCTCCGGGTCGACCTGCCCATCGTCGCCGCGGGCCTCCCGCTGCCGTTCTCGTCCGCCGACGGGAAGGAAACGCGGGTTTTCGTGGTTTCCGCGCTGCTGCGGAAACTGTCGAAGTTAATCGAGCTGCCGGCGTGCCGCGAAGCCCTCTCGCACGACGCGGTCTGCATCGTGTTGGAGCGACGAGACCCTGGGGATGCAACGCCGAATCCAGCCGGCACTGTCGGGTTCAGCCGAGTGTGGGTCGGGGATGATGCACACAAGGCGGAGGTCGATCTTGCGACGCGCGCGGTGGCGGTGCTGTCGGCGAGGTACGGCTTGCAGCACAAGGGGAGGCTCGACAGCAACAAGGCGCTCCCGCCGGCGACCGAGGAGCACCATGCTATCCTCGACGCCCGCTTAGTCCGGCTATTGGGGACCCGCAGCCCGGGCGGCGCCGCGGCCGCGATCGTGGCGGTCGACTACGACAGCCAGCACCGGCCACAGTTCACGCCGTGCGCCTCGGGCTCGGACGGGCCCCTCGACTGGCGCGTCCTGCAGTCCTCCGCCGTGTACCTCCTCATCCACGCGCAGGCGCTGTACATCTGGGTCGGCGGCGACGTGCACCTGTCTGCCATGACCCGCGGACTCCACATCTCAGCAGCCGACGTCTACATCTCGCAAAACGCGCTCCCGCCCGACCTGCCGCTCGTGGTTTGCGTTTACCTCTTTTGCCAGGCACCGCACACAGCATCATTATTAGTCGACAAAATGATTGAAAAAGGCCAAGTTCTTCAAGAAGATCAAGATCAAGATCAAGATCAAGATCAAGATCAAGATCAAGATCAAATCAAGATCAAGATCAAATCAAGATCAAGATCAAGATCAAGATCAAGACCACCAAGACGGTCGGATCATCGAGAGCACCAATTTCGCCGGAGGCTGTGCAGCATGTCGCAAAACATTTCCAGCCCGGCGAACACATGTGAGTTCCACAATCTGGGCAGGGCTCTCGCCAATCACCCCTGAGGGCCGTTGGGGAGGGGTACGTATGCGTGGTACGGATAGTGTCACAACAAACTGATCGCGTCATGACACAGAAGAGGAGCACCTTGCGCTCGTCACACCTGTTCTCCATACGTGAAAACGCGCGACGCGTATTACGTCCCATGTTATTGCGCCACGCCACAGCATAGCATGTGCTCTGTTTGTATCACGACAGTGCGTGTCGCGTTGGCTCATCCCCTCTTCTGTGTCTGTAAGCTTAATGAGAACTCTGGGATTTGACTCCGTACCTCACAACACACAGCTGGTCGTTGAGAACGGCGAGCCCCCGTCATTCGACGCCATTTTCCGATGACGTGCTGCACTTTACCTGATAGTGAGTGCCTGCTGCCGCAACGCGTTCAGCCGTGGGCGACAACCGCACACCCGTCGGTATTCCGGCACGTTGCCGCCAGACGAGTCCGAACTGTGCAAGCGCACGACAGTGCAAGAGTTGGAGAGCAGTACTGTACTGTCTCAGCTAGGAATGCTGCTTCGCGAGCGAAGTACAGGTGATTGACGCCACCCTTTGCGAGTTCGTCGTTGGGTTGTCATCCCCAGACAGCACCCGGACTTGCTTGGCTCCAACCACAAAGAAAGACCACCAGCATCTCTTTTAAGCCCTGCGGACGGAAGAGGGAGGAGGATTTTCCGGGGCAGAAAGGTTTCTGGGGCAACCTCAAGAGTTTCAAGTTTGCAGAATTGGGAACCTGGGGCTCACTGCAGCAATCGAGTTTCTGGCGTGTCTAAAAGCGAATCAGGGTCTCTTACCTCGAAAGGCGGCCGTGGAAGACAAACATCCAGTCGAAAAAAGGCAAACCCGTGCTGGTGTTCAGATACTGCGCCTCCAGGGTGAAGAGGTTCCCCCCGAGATTCGGGCAGAAGCCTTTCTGCACCCCCGGAAACAGCACCCCTCTCCACACGAAGTCTTCTCTTCTTCATCCAGAAAGGGATTCTCTATATTTAGGGGATATACTGGTGTGATCCACAGAAAACTCAACTTAGTGGCTAAGCTAAGAACTTACAGCGAACTTCCCGCACTTCCCAAGCACACCCCATAAAATAGGGTGAAATGGCGATTTCTGGCGTTTTTTTTGCGTTTAGTACTCCGAGAACCTCCCCAAGTACTTCCCAAGTACTTTCCGAATACACCCCTTGGTCCACCCAAGTAAGGCCACCGGATCACACCATATTCTTGTTCTTGCTTAAATGCAAAGAAGAAAAGTCTTACCCTCCCGTAAAGAAGTTTGCAAAGCGAAGCCTTGCCCCCACTCAATGGGGGAGCAACAAGAAGAAGAACATCGCATCTCTCTTTCTCAGAGAGAGAACAGTTCAAAGCATAAATCAAGAGGTGTGGGCCTACAATTCTGTAACCCTACATTGTTATGGCTCAGATCCGCCCGATGCAAGATAAACTACCGACCGAAGGAAGTGCAGCTTTCCAAAATAGTTAACGTGGCGGAACAAACGCGTTCCATCTGCTGTATCGTAGACACGGAGTGTGTATAGTGCATTGCTCAGGGTACACTAATGCAACAAATTCTCCGAACAGCCTCCCTGGCCCTGGCCCACGCCTGATGCTGCAACCCCTTAACCGGCGGCGGCGCTTTGGCATGAGCCAGGAACCTCAAGGGGCACATCGTCCACGCCAAAGGCCCCCACACTAATGCAACAAATTCACAGTCAACGTGAGCCGGTCCACCCCCGGCTGATAGACTCCTGGTTGATTGACAGGAATCGCCCGTGACAGCCCGCTGATAGCCAGCAGCAGGCAATCCGATGCACTTCCAGGGAATAGGAATAGACCGGGCTCAGTAATCCTGTCTTCGCGTGAAGCATTCCAAGGGCCATCAGCCGGGGGTTGTGGACAAGGGTCCCGACGATCTTGGTTGGAGAAACGACGACAGGGTGTGGTGCGCCTTCGTATGATGGAGTGTACAATCAGAACCTGATTAGGGCAACAACCAGGAACACACTGGCAGGTGAGCAGCGACACCTCCCGAAAGTGAGCCAAGGGCGAAGGACGTATCTGCGGCTGCTGCGGCAGTTGCCCGGCGGTAACCCCACACGCAGAACGCGGGGAAGGGGAACGTGTTTTCCCAACTACATTGCAGCCCCTTCCCGACCGTAGCATCCGAGGAAGGTGCAAACATGGAGGGTGCTACGGTAGCCGTGCACGGGTCTTGGGGGCGTGCCTCGTGCGGGTGCTTTGTGATCCGCCGCGAAGTTCTCTCCTGGTGCAGTCCGGAGAGACCGGCGTCGAGTTTTGGCTCTCAGCCGGTTCCCTCGGGCGGCAACCTTGGGAGGGAGAGAGAGCGCCAGACGCAATCCATCTTAAAAAGGACCACACACTCCGAACCTGACGTGACCGCGGAGGGGAACGACGCCTTTTCTGTCGCTTTCTGAGGCACCAAAAGCCTTTTGCCGTCTCCTTCGCGAGGCTCTGGCTCCGCTGGGTGGTGTGAAGGGGAATTCAGCCGCGCGCCATGCTCTCGGTTCCGGTTGACAAATCGTGTAGCTGTGGTGCACCTTTCCCACAAAGTTCTTTGCGGCTCGACATCCGAGTCTGCACAGCCACACGGTTCTCCATTAAAATCCGGCTTGATGCACACCAGATACGCTGTGCACATTGACCAGGTACGCTGTGCACATTGACCAGATACGCTGTACACATTGACCAGATACGCTGTGCACATTGACCAGATACGCTGTGCACATTGACCAGATACGCTGTACACATTGACCAGATACGCTGTGCACATTGACCAGATACGCTGTGCACATTGACCAGATACGCTGTACACATTGACCAGATACGCTGTGCACATTGACCAGATACGCTGTACACATTGACCAGATACGCTGTGCACATTGACCAGATACGCTGTGCACATTGACCAGATGCGCTGTGCACATTGGTATCATCCTCCTTTGCTTGCACTGGATATTTAAGTCGACCGAACACGGTGCTCTGAAATCAGATGTTCACACAACTCCAATAGTCTGCGTCTGCATGCCACGCGCGCACAAACAGAAGCGTACCCGAATTCCCGACAGCACAAGTTGAAAGCAACCTCTTTTTTGATAAGCAGAAAAGCTCACCACCGCCTGGTAGAATATCATTGTGCGCGGCCGAGGCAAAAAGGCAGGGTCGAGGAAAGAATAAGAAGCGACAAGAAACCAACGCAAGCAAATCCAACGGTAACGCGCCCGCGCCAACCTCATATGAACAGGGCCGTCCTCTGTCTATATCCGCCTGTCCCCACCCTCTGCCTATTGCACCACCGCCGTCCTTTTCAACAAACTACTCATTTTCTTTCTCACCCCATCCCCCCCCTGTTGTTGTCGTTTCGTGTGGCTCTCTGTCTTTTCACTTTTCTGTGCGAAATGGGATCCGGCCGGCGCTGCGCGTGGAGCAGTACTCTGCGCGGTTACAACTTTACCACCATGTGGTCAGCATTGCCACGACATTCATCCGCAATGTATTGCAGTCATTGTGGCTATAATCCTTTTCCTTTGTGACCCGAAGGGAAAGTGGGCAGTAATCGATGCCCAGAAAGAAACGTCACACTGCGGCAAGTGTCGTGGCTGTTGGCAGAATAGCAGCGATACTTGCCCTTCGAGAACAGGAGTATATGGGAAGGCCTGCAACGAGGGGATTCACGCTTCACGTGTCCAGAGAGCCGTGGACCATAAAAGTTCAAATGGCCAACCGACGTCCCTTACGTAGCTATCAAGGCATGCAAAAAAGGTAGAGCAGAAGGCGCCGTATGCGCCGACTTAAGCTTTGCATGCTGCGGTTGCCCGTTAGAGGAGGTGAATGCAGTCTACCGGCAAACCCCCTGCGTTCAAGACTTTCTGGTACCTACAGCGGGTCAGTCGAACAAAAAGGAAGCGAAAAGACAAACAAAAATGCCGGGGAAAAAGAGAGCGGCACCCACCGAGAATGAGGACGTCATGGAGCAGCCGCAGGTGCAGCCTACGGTGAGTGACGACGTCGGGATGGAGGAGGGCGAGGAGGAAGAGGAGGAGGAAGACGAGGAAGATGAGGAGATCCACGATGGTGACGAGCTTCAGGAGGTGACCTTCGACGTCAACGCGATGGAGCCGTCGGACGCAGACGCGACGTTCCACATGCTGCAGCGGTGGGTGCCGCTGACGTGGTGCATCGACATGGACGACATCATCACATCGATCGCCGAATCCACCATCACCTCCATCGTCAAAGTCCCTGAGGACGTCAACAAGGATCCGGGAGTCGATCTCGGCGACGAAAACGACGTCCTCGGCATCTTAGGCGTCGTGCACCTCACCGACGAGAACCTCAAAAAGTACCAAGGCGTCAACACTCTCCTCCGGAAGCTCAGTGCCGTCGGTTCGACCGACGAACCTACGAAGACAGACATCTCGACGCTCTTCACACCGGAATCCCGCAAGAAGCACCCGGTTGCCTTGATCGTCAACGAAAGGCTGGTCAACCTCCCCAAAGAGCTCGGCTCGCAGTTGCACGTCAACATGTTCACGGAGCTGGCGGGCCTCGAAGCTGAGAAGGCGCTGCCGGTGGCGGAATACTTCGTCGTGATCATCAAGGTGAGGCTCAACGCCGACAAGGAGGCAGACGTGCTGGAGCAGGAGGAAGCTGCCGCGAAGAACCTGCCGGCTAGCGGGCCGAAGAAGAAGACGAAGCGGGCAAAGCCGGTGCAGGAAGTCAAAACTCGGCCCGCCATTTCCGAGGAAACCGCGCTCTTCGGCAGGGCGGAAGAGATCATGTACTTCCGCAATCGCGACCCGGCCTTCGCGGTCAAGCGCTTCATCCTCGACGAAACGTCCCCCAACGACGTGGTTGTCGCTCCCGTCGTGGTCCATCGCAGCAAACTTTCAAAGCTGGTGTGCGCCGTGCTTTCTGTTGCGACAACCACTACCGGTTGCAAGCCCGAGTTGGGCACCATAGAAAATGAGAGCGCAAGGACTACAGAGGAAAAGAGAGTGCGCTCCAAGATTCTGCAAATAGAACTACAGAGGAAATGTGAGCGCGCTCCAGAAGGGCAGCACACGCCCAAGCTGTCTAGTTCACCATTCCCTGAGACACAGCAGGTAATCCCAGCCCGCCACATTCTCACCGCACCGACTACAACTCAAACAACACAGGTGGCGGACATCAAGACTCTCGACTCCTACTTTCTGCTTGAAGGCCAATCGTAAGCTGTGGGGCTGAAGATTTGAGCATGCTCAGGCACCTGTACCGCCTAGTTCGAGGAAAACCGCTGTTTATCCTCGCTCTTGCTGCCTCTGGGAGGAACGGTGGGCTGCGCACGCGTGACCGCCACGCGAGAGAGAACCCAGCGTCCTTGAGGGGTCTTCACGGACTCTGACCATTACTTTTTCGGTTCGGACTTGACACCTTTTCCGGAAGTAAAGTTCTCGCAGTGAAGATCCGCGGTGGCTCAGCGCCCGCTTCTCTCCTTTGAGAGCAAGTGAGAGCCCAGCGTCCCTGAGGGTCTTCACGGACGCTGACTATTACTTTTTCGGTTCGGACTCGACACCTTGTTCAGAAGTAAAGTCCTCCAAGAGGTTTTCACGGCCTCTGACCATCATTTTTTTGGTTTGGACTCAACGCCTGCTCGGAAGTAAGTTCTCGCAGTGAAGATCCGCAGTAGCTCAGCAACTGGAAAGACTTCTCTCCTTGAAGAGCAAGTTAGATCCCAGCGTCCCTGAGGCTCTGACCATCACTTTTTGGGTTTGGACTCAACGCCTTGTTCGGAAGTAAAATTCTCGCAGAGAAGATCCGCAGTAGCTCAGCAGCGGGGAAGCCCGCTTCTCTCCTTTGAGAGCAAGTGAAAGCCTGGCCATCACTTTTTCGGTTTGGACCCAACGCCTTGTTCGGAAGTACAGTTCTTGCAGAGAAGATCCGCATTAGCTCAGCAACTGGAACGCCCGCTTCTTTCCTTGGAGATCACTTTTTCTGTTTGGACCTAACGCCTTGTTCGGAAAGTAAAGTTCTTGCAGAGGAGATCCGCAGTAGCTCAGCAGCGGGGAAGCCCGCTTCTCTCCTTGGAGAGCAAGAGAGACCCTGTGTGGAAGTACGGATCCACGATCCCATCACGCCCTTTTACCCTCCACAGTTCCCTCCAGAGACCCACCCGCATGCCGGTCGGCCGCATCAGAGCGAAAGAATGGGCGTTGTACTAGCCCGTCAACAACGCTTTCCCTTCGTTCAGTCTCCCTGCCACGCCAAGGCGCGGCACCGTGGATTCGACCTGACCTCCCGCGTGTCTGCCCCGTCAATCAGTCTTGCATTTTTTTGAGCCCGTTCAAACATACCTCGTCTCTCTCTTCTCTTTCTGCCTCTCATACGATGCACCTCCCCTTGGGTTCGGCACAACCTGCACCGGGGACTTGGCAATACCTGGTAGCGTTATTTTTTCGTTCGCCGCAGGGAGCAGATCGGACTGGTCAAGGCGCGTCCACCTCGACGTGGAGAACGGCATGGCCCTCCGGCCATTGGGCAGCGTGTAACAGTCGATCACGACTTCGTCTTTGCGGATGTGGATGAAGTTCGCGGTGCTCAGCATCTACGGGCTTCGTGGGGCACCCATTTCGCAAGAAGCTAGGCAGCCTGCTGCAGGGCGACCTGACACGAGAGCTCGTGCGGTTGTGAGACAACCTATCGCATTCGGCAGTAGCTGCGATAGCTGGCCTGGTGTACTTTCACGGGACAACTCATTGCATTTGGCATTAGTTGTGGCCAAACAAGGCCGGTTCCGAAACGTCGCCGGCTAGGCACGTGGTCGAGAGCAGTTGATTCCGGAAGTTTCTTTACATGCTTCTCCAGGATTGTGCAGTCTTGTTCTGTGATCATCATTCTCAGGAAGTTGCCACGAGAGGCCCTTGTGCAAAGCCTGCTGATCTCGAACTGCTTCCAACACCGCTGCCGCGCCTCTCAAGACCTTCGTCCACAGAGTAGTTCTTGGCGGGTACCGATGAGCACTATACTGCCAAGAAAACTCAGAATATGGCCGGGTTCGTATGCATTTCTGTTAACAATGCATTGTTTGTACTGAAACCTTGTAGTTGGCGGCGTCCTACATGAAACCATGGTTCTCAGGTAAAAAAAAGCCAAACGAAGAGGGGCCCCCCGCCACCCCGAAAAGGCGAATGCCCAGATTCAAGGGACCGGCCGCGCTCGTCTACTGCCTGGCGTGCGCCAGCGGCTTCCAAGGACCGTCGCATGGAGCGGGGGAACAGTTCGGGTCAACCGTGGTGTCCGTGAGCAGCGAGGATGAAGGGTACGGTACCGCGGAAGATCTGCTGGGGAGGCCGGATTGGCTGCAAGGCATGGAAAGCGGCGTGCGGTGCAATTGGTACGGAGCCGTCGGGGAGATGAGCTCGAAGGCTTGGTACCCGGATCCACTGGCGGACGAGGGTGCTGTAGTCGTGATCGCACTGGAACAGGCCGTGTTCAACGTGACGATGCTCACGTTATACGAAGAAGGGTCACGCGGATGGATCAAGAGGGTGACCATCGGCACCCAAGACCTGTCTGACGCGTCGCAGTTGCAACGCGCCAGACCGCGCGACTGCTACGCGCAGGGCGCCATCTCGTGGGAATGCTCCAGGAAGATAACCGTATACGAGAATGAAGGCCTCGCAGGCGCAAAGCGAGCCTCGGAAAAGCACTTCCCACCCCCCGACAACTACCCCCCCGGGATGGATTACCGCGGCGGCGTCAACAGCTCGTCAACGGGCGGCGTGTGCCAGGCGTGGTCTCGGACCGTCCCGGCCGCGCACCCTTACCAAGTGACGAGCTCCGGAGGCTTGCTGAGCCTCATCGGCGACCAAGCGATGGCCGGCACCGGCATCGCCGATCACAACTACTGCAGGAACCCGGACGGCGACCCAGGGGGCCCGTGGTGCCTCGTTGGGGAGTGTGCCACTTTTGACTGGGTGGCGTACCCGAGTGATTACATCGCGGTGGCGCCAGATCCGAAGGTTCTCGAAAGCGCGTGCAAGGAGTACTGCGATGTGCCGGCGGGAGTGTGCGACGAGGACCCGCTTGAGATTTACGTGCAGGGGTCCGAGCACGGCGCGGTGCGCTGGGTGCAGATCGAGCTGGGCGACGCGAAAAACACCCTCGTCGCCCTCGACAGCGTCCGGGTGACCGGCGCGCTGGCGAGCGCCTCGCTGAGCGGGAACTGCTACGCGAATGCGACGCATGGGTACTGGCAGGCCCCCGGGTGCAGGTCCTGCTTCGCCAGCAATTCGGTGGTGTACAAAGGCCCGCAGTGCGACCGGACGACGTGCGCAGCTGGCATCGCGTGCACCTATGGTAGCTGCGTGTCCGTCGTGTCGGGAACGACAGCGTCTGGCGTGAATACGTTGCAACATCAACGAACTCACACCCATCGGGAACCGACGACCCTCAATACTGAAGAGCGATACCAGACCTTACGGATGGGCTCCCGTACGTTGCAGCAGGTGTCCACGACAGGTCCTTCGGATACAGCTTCGCCCTCTACACCTGCTCCGGAGCCGGCAGAAGTCTGCAGTTGCTTCGTGGGGTACTACGGGTCGGCTTGTGAGTACCAGTGCCCTATCAACGCGACGCTTGTTCCTGTCGGCGCGAATGGGATTGCCCTGCGGCCGGACTCGCTTGATCGGTTTGTGATTTGTAGCGGGCACGGGGTCTGCGCCGACGGGTTGAC
The DNA here is from genome assembly GCA_030068145.1 of Diplonema papillatum. NCBI lineage: Eukaryota > Euglenozoa > Diplonemea > Diplonemida > Diplonemidae > Diplonema > Diplonema papillatum. The sequence continues at coordinate 33,956 of JAPJBO010001328.1, read as the reverse complement.
CGGCAGCGGAAATTGCGTGTGTGACGCCGGGTATGCGGGGCCGGAGTGCGCCGTGGCCTGTCCGGGGTACCGGCAGTACGCGGATGGGAGTGTGGAGATGTGTAGCGGGAAAGGGTGGTGCGCCGACGGGGCGGCGCGGGACGGAGTGTGTTCGTGCGACCCGAACTACTTCGGAGACGACTGCTCGAAGGGCATGTGCAACGGCGAGAAGTGCTGGAACGGGGAGTGTCGGAACTTGGCCACGGACAAGCTCTGCAGCCCGGGGGACAAGTCGGGCGCGTGCTTCTGCGCGTGTTTCGGGGTGGACACCTGGCTTGATTTATCCAAAGGATCTTGGCAGGGAAAGAGCTGCGACACGTGCAGTACCGGCTACACAGACGGAACATCTGGACGGTGCACGGAAAGGGTACGCACCGTGCGGTACTTCATGGGCGTCGTTTCCGAAAAGGAAAACCTTGGCCCCTTCACGTTTCGAATGTGCTCCACGGTCGACATCACGTTAACCCTCGTGTCGGGTACTGGCTCGATAGGCCTCCAAGCAGGAGACCCGGGCAAGAAGAACGAGCACGTACGGATGAAGGCCGGGTGCAAGGTGGCCGTGTCAACTCTATCGAAGACGGCGGAGTGCCCCACCTTCATGCCGACTGTTGCGAGGCACGTCGCGGGTACCTTCCGCGTGACGCTGACCTCGAGCGTCGAGCTTGAGTACAAGCTCGAGATACGGTACGAGGAACAGTGCGGCGAGGGGTGTGGAGCACACGGTATCTGCACCGGGATAGACGGAGACACTCTCAGTCTGGCGGCCCCGGTGCTGTCCGATACCCCGAGTGCCGCCAGCAGAAGGGCGCAGTTGCTCGCTAAAACGACGGGGCTCCGCGCTACAATCGCGAAGGTTGAGCGAGCAACACACCGTACGAATGCGTGGGCTCGTAAAATTGTGGGCAAGCTGGCACTGGGCAGACGTGCTGCGGACGCTGCAGACAGAAAAGACCGGGTCTTAAAAAGGTTGCGGCAGGACGCGATGCGTGACTTGAAAGCCATCCACGGCGAGCTGCAAGCTATGGACGGAGCCAGAGACGACTCTGGCATAAAATCAGAACAGCATATCGCCGCCAACGAAATCTTGGAGTTCCTGTCCGGATGCGACGGAGTCATTGTCGCGATTAACCCGGGCACCGGCGGAGCCCTCAGAGGGCTGGTGGAAGGGCCGTCGCCGAATACCTTTGGGAAGACCTTTGTCACGACATCGCGGGTCTTCGGTGGTCCTTCTCAGCCCGGCTTCCCTACTGCAGAGAACACACCAATAACACTGTCCACCTCAGGCACCCGTTGCCTTTTGGTCGCGACGGAGGCTATGGCACTCAAACCAGCGATCAAGCGCATCCTCGAATTGTATGCGGAACACGGCGTGCGGGTAAAGGCGGTCGACAAGCAAAAACCCGCCGAATTCGCTCGCCTGTTGGCGCCGTTTGCTGTGAACACCACGTGGACCTCGCGTCGGGAGAGAACAGCGCTGGTTAAAACGTTCACCGCGATAGGACTGCCAGCGCTTGAAGCCCGGGCAGTGCTGTTGGTCGGGCCAACGAGCAGGTCGCTGGCGCAAGCAGTCGCGTCGTTCGTTGAGCGATGTGAATCCATCTTCGGCGTAGTGGCAGCCGCCCGAGAGTTTCAAGGTGGCCAGTTCCACCTTTGCTCCGGAAGAGTGCTGGGCGTGCCGGTGCCTGAAGAGAAGGAAGGTACAGAAAGCGCTACTAGTTTCCTTCCCGCGGACCCCAAAGAGCTGGCTTTTTTGAACGAACCCACCGCCGCACCCAGGTGCGTCGGTCTTTCCACGCGCACGCGGTCGCTCTCCCCGGTCTTAACGGTCCAAGGGCAGCTTTGGAAGGGGGCCTTCCGCATTGTTCCCAACCAAACGCTGTCGCTCCTCTTCCGGCTGACCCCCGTCTTCGCCGTGGCCGTGCCCGGTGACATTCTGGGGTATCTGTGCGCCTCGGAATCGGACGGCGGCGGTCTGGTTTTCGCAGAGGAGCCGTGCGACTTCTTTTGGTCGCTGACCGGCAACCTGCAGACAAGGAACGGCTCCGCCGTGGCGGGCGTGTCACACGGGTCCGAGTTGGTCAGCATTGGGGACCGGCTGTGCCCTCAAGGGGGCCGGATCGACGCGTGGACGGCGGGGGTACAGGGGCCTGTGGTGGTTGCGGAACCGGTGGGATGGCCGGAAAGTGGTTTGATGGTCCGCGAGTGGGAGGGTGACAACCGTGCACGTCGGTATGCTTCAACTGCGGGAAGAGGCGACGGTGCGGACGTTGTTGGAAACCAGCAAGTCAGTATGCTTGTGGTGACCGAACTCGATTCGTGCGCTCTGAACATTTCCCAAAAAGTTGACAAGGAGCCAGCGGCCTACCGTGGCCGAGCCCACCTGCGACCTCTCGCATCCTTCGGCCAGCACCTCGTCCAAGCTGGTGCTGGCGTTGCTTGGCTGATTGCCTCAAAGGCGGAACCTTCTCCGGAGTTTTTCGACCTGTTCCGTGACTTTCCGATGCCATTCGTGCTCCTCATCGGCGACCCGTTTGCGTACCTCGAGTACCTCCGCCTCGATCACGTTGCCGTCTGGACCTCAAGCTCTGAACACGCCGTGTCCACACCTCAGCACATTCACAATCAACGAGAACTCGTGCCTTTCCCTCCCAGCGTAAATGCCTCGTTCGTGGTGGCCATTTTAGGCGATAGCGACCCCGCGACACCTTCGCAGAGTCTCCCTGGCAGCCTGCCCGTGGATGCCGTCGTTTTGAGATCTTCCTTCTTTTGGGAATCCCGCTTCGAATCCATCCGTAAGGTTGTGTTCCGAGCGAGTCCGAGCACGAAGACGTGCAACAACATCAGGCGTCGTGTCGAACTCGCCGACATCCGCCAGTTCGGGGCCTCAGAGAAAGCTGTTGTCCCGTTGTGCGACCCAATCAGCGCCACGAGCTCTTCCAGCAGCAGCACTTGCCTTCCTCGCTGGACTCCCGCGCCAATTGAGCGCAGCTATTCGCCGCGGCTTGCCGGGATCCTTGCCGTGCACCCGTCGTTGTTGGCGTCCGACGCGTGCTACGTAATTGAATCGTCGACGACCGCGGCGCCGTTGGTAGCGAACAGAACGGGCTCCGTACTCGCGTTCAAGCTTGTCGACGCGCAGCGTTTGCGGCAGCCCGGGGCGTTGGTGGGACGGCTGCAGCTCTGCTCCAATGGCGGGTCCGACAGGTTCCTAGGACCCTGCGCGACCGCGGCCGCGCAGTCGCTGTGTCTGGTTGAGGCCCCCCGCTACAAGTTTTACCTGACAGGCGGTCCCGACGGATCGAGCGTGCAGGTGCTCCTGCGGGCAGACAACGAAACAACGTCGTGGCGGGGGGCGGCAAGGACGTGGCAATTCGTCGAAGCCGTCCGATGGGAAAGCTGGAGCGGAGTGGGTGAATTCCAGGGAGTTCGCTCTGGCGACGGCGGCGTCCACCACGAAGGGTTCGACCCGCGAGCGGGCGACGCGCAGAACGCGAGCGCACCCCTCCGCGATGGCGAGCCATCGACGCAAGACGCGGACAAGGGAAACATAATCCCGGCGCGTTTTGGCACGGAGGCGGCGGGGGCAGGCGAACGTGGGCGGGTCGGTGCCTTGATGCGGCCACGGCTGCACGAACCCCGAGGCGCATTTTCTGCACTTTCGATGAGGAAGCGCGCGGAGCGTGCTCGACGCACGGGGGAGTGGCTGGCCAACGCGCCCGGCGTCAAACAGAGAAATCCGCGGCCGCAGGGCATCGTCGAGGAGAAAGCAGGCGGGACACCGGACGCGTCGCGGAAGTTGCTCACGACTGCCTCGTACTGCTTCCTCGACGATCTTGGTCCTCAGTACGATGAATCGGGCTGTACGTATGTTGCAGCAGGAGACTACTGCGTCGTCTCGTGCGCAACCTCTTACGCAGGGTCGAGCACAACCGCCTTTTGTGCGGATGACGGAGAGTTCCGGCTGACACTCGGGTACTGTAGACCCGTGTTCGCCACATGGCTTCACATCCACATCGAGTTTGAAAACACTGTCGAAGGCAAAGAAACTGAATTCGCGAGCGCATTGATGATCTGCGCTAGTTACGCGGGCGTTTCTCTGTCCTCTTCGACCGAGTCCCAAGTGGTGTGGAACACAATCACCACAGACGTGGATGCCGGGTCCGCGCTGGATGCAAACGCTTTCCGCAGCGCCATCGAAGGTTGTTTTGAGAAGGACACCTACATAGCTGGCCTGGACTATGTGATGTCCGAGCCGACGGTACGCCTGATGACGGAAACCATGCGCTCGGATCGAATATCTACCGCAAATGAGTGCACACTCATCCCCGTCACCACGTTTGCGATCCAGTATCCGGACCCGAGTCACGCCTCTGTCCCGGCAAACTCGACGGCTTGCTACTGGATCCCTTGCTACGACGGGGATGCGAGGGTGATGTTCACTCACTTCGATGTTCCCGGCTGTCCGGGCGATCCTGACGACTGTTCGTGCAACAGCGTGCGGATCCATACGGAGCACGCCGCCTCTCCGCGGCTCTGCGGGTCCGGATTGTCAGCCACAGCGCCCGTGTACAAGCACAGCTTAGCATCCGCGTCCGATATCTACATCGTCGCGAGTGCAAACGCTTCGTTTTCGCTGCGTTGGACGTGCGGGTCCGGCGTGGACCACTCCTGTGCAAAAGAACCCGTCGTCGTAACGTCTGCACCGACTACCTTTCTGCACAATGCGGCCGGGTTGCCGAAGGTCGCGTGGCCTGTTGATGTCAACGGAACTTACCCGTCTGCGACGCAGCCCGTGGAAGAGTGTTACGTCATCCAATGCTCCGGCGGGTCCGTCCTCACCCTCACGTTCCCCTGGTTCGCGCTCGCGGAGTGCTCCTCCGCGTGCTCGTGCAACCACGTCTCTGTGGCCGACAGTGAGGGGCCCCTCACGTTTTCGGTCGGCGGGGTCACCCAGGGTACCCAGTTCTGCGGCGGCGAGAGTCCCGACCGCATCCGCGTCGAAAGCGACGTCACGCTCACGTACACGTCGACCGGCGAGTTGCCCTCGGACGGCTTCGAGGCGCACTGGACCTGCACGCCGCCACTGCCGAACCCTTGCGCGGCTCAACAGTACGCTTCGCGGACGAGCGACACCGGCGAGTCACAAGGCGTCATTGAGTTCAACGGCGGGTTGGGCGAGGAGTGTCACTTGATTCATTGCCCCGCGACGGTATATTTCATGTGGATCGATCTCTCGATCCAGTCGGACTGTGTTGGGTGCTCGTGTGGTTACGTTGAAGTATCAAACGGAATGGGGACTGTAGGAAGGATGTGCGAGTGGAATCAGAGCGAAATTGTGATGAAAGCTGAGGGCGACGTGGCGATTATGTTCGTGACGACGACCTCGCAAGGTACGGGTAAGGTGCAGTGGTGGTGTGACGACTCGAATGATGGCGGATTCGACGACGAGTATCGCGTCATGGACCCTTCGGCTCCAGTCGGCGACAGCCCTGCCCAGCGGATCACCAGCGAGCTCGAATGCAGGACCGCCTCCGTGCGCCTCCACCTGCCCTACGCCCCCCGGCATGAGAATCACGCGCACTTACCCGTCGCTTGCTTGTGGAGCGGGCGGTACGTCTTCTTTAACGCGAACTCCTCGCTTCCGTTTTTCGCTCGAAACCCTTGCACCGGGCTCGCATGCGTCGTCACGACAGAATTTCTCCCGGGGCTCCGCACCGTGCACGACGGCACGTGTTCAGACCACGGACTGCTTTCGCTCGACCGAGACGCGTGTGGAGAGATCGCTGCCCGGGTGAATCCGGGCAACCCGCAACTGGCGGACACGTCCGGGGTGGCGACACCGCAAGGCTGCTTTGTGCTGGGCGACGCGTCTGCCGGGTTCAGCCCGACCCACCAGGTGTCCTGCAGCGAGCGGATACCGTGCGTCTGCGCGTTTCCCCTTGAGTCGCTCGGCGTTGCGGTCGCCGTGCACCCCGTGCCCGACGGATCTTGCGTTGTCCTGTCGCGACAGCGGGAAAGCGAGGCCTACACTCTTTCCTGCGACCGCGCCTGCGGCGCGCACACTGAGTGCACGCACTACACGTGGAATCCCGTGTCGACGCTCTGCGTGCTCTTGGACTGCTCGTACAATACCACGGACGCAAACTGGCCGCCGTCCGCAGCACCGTCGCCGCGTCCGTCGGCCGACACCGCCTGCGAGGACGCGGGAATCGTCGGGGACTACGGGGCGAACTGCTCGAGCTTGGCGGCGCTGTCGCAGTGCGCCTCTTGGTTCAGCGAGGTGCGCCCGTGGTACCCGCACCCCCACCGCGTGCACGAGCTGTGCCACTCGTCGTGCGGCGCGTGCGGCGGCGTGGCGCAGTCGTTCGCCTTCATCCGCCCGCGGTTTGTACAGGTGCCCTCGGGCACCTGCGTGTCCCGCGGGTACCAAACGGTGCGCAACGCGACGGCGTGCGAAGACCTGGCCCGGGAACTGTTCAACGTCACAGACGGGCACGAGGTCTCCACCAACAGCACCGCCGCGGTCCCGGGAGGATGCAGCCTGCGGACCGGGCGCGCTCCCATCTGGCAGTTCAACCCCGAGCAAAGCGCGGTCGAGTGCGCGGCTTGCATTTGCGACGCGGTGAACAAGCGGCGGGGGAAGCAATGGAGGGTGCGCAACGCGTCGCCGGTGAGCGCTCGATGGGTGGTTTCCGAGCTGAGGATGTACGGCGACGAGGCGTGCACGTTCGACGCGACCGAGCGGTTCCTCGACACGGCGCGGGGCGACACGCTGCCGGTGGCGTGCCCAGCGTGGCCGTACCCGGACGAGACGGCGGCTTCCCCGTTCCAAGCCGGCACCTTCGAGGACCTGCGCACGTGCGCGGGGCTGCGGGCGGCCGGCCTGTGCGGGGTCCGCCTCCGGTGGCTCGGCGTCGCGGCGGCCCCCGTCGGCGACACGGTCGCTTCGCACTGCGGCTGCTGCGCAGCCGCGGGCTTCGGGCCGGCAATCGTGTCGGACTGGAGCGGGGTGCCCGGGCTCTGCCCGCCGAAGCCGGAGGTGCTGACAGATGGTGTGTACCTCGGCCAGGCGGGGTACCAGTGCGCGGAGGACAAATGGAGCACGGGCGCCGCGGTCAAGGCCATGCGCGAATTCGTAGGGTACCACTTCACCCGCGGGACCGAGGTAAAGTGCCTGCGCGTCGGTCAGAGCAAGGATCCCGCGGAGCAGTCGGAAACGCTTCTCCTCGAGATGAGGGACGACGACGCGGCGCCTTGGACCCCCACCGCGGTGTTCACTGGCGGTGGGTCCGCTTGGCAGCGCTCGAGAGACCCGAAGCCGCGGCTGGTCGCGGAGAAGCGGTGCGCCGACTTCTTGCTGCGCGATCTGTCGCAAGCGGAGTGCCTCGCGTGGGCCGTCGTCCTGCGCGCCGCCTTCAAAGGGTCCCCCACCCCGCTGATCGCGGCGGCAGGCGCCCCCGGCGGCTGCTTCCAGGTGCTCGGCGGCGCGGTCTACTTCAACGAACAAGCCAGCTCCTCCTGCAAGCCCGGCGCCCGGTGCCTGTGCACGTCGAAGGCGCACATCGTCGGCACCGGGCAGTGCGCGCAGAGCAACGCGTCGACGGACCTGTACACTTCCTTCCGCGCCGCCGTCCCGCCCACCGCGGCCGCGGCGTCCGGCCGGGACCTGTGCGCGGCGCTCGTCGCCGCAGCCGGGGGCTTGGCCGCGGAATACGCGCCGCAGAACCGGTCGTGCCGGGTGCTGGTGCCGGCCGGCGCGGTCCTGCCGGAAGTCGAACGCTCGACCTTTTTCACGCCGCTCGCGCCCGACGACGGCAGCCCGCCCGGGGACGCCGCGTGGGAGGCCGGGCCCGTCGGGACGGCGACGGAGCTGCCGCGGTTTACAGTCGAAGCCGACGAGCCGGTGACGGTCCAGTGCTTGCTCCCGTACGGGGCCGGCGCGGGCCTACCTGCGTCTCCGGCTTCGGGAGTCGTGGGTTGCAACGAGCGGCTGGGAAGCGGGGTCTGCGCTGAGAACTCGGTCGCCGCGCTGTCCGCGGTTTACAGCGCGTTGATCTGCGTGTGCCACCAAGGGATGACCTGCCCGTTCTTGGGGGGCACGTGCTACGAGGACGTGGCCTTCGGAGTCTGCAACCAGCCCGTGTACTCACAAGCGGCGCACCGCGGGTTCCACCCTCTCTCCTCCCCACGGTGCGGCGTCCTCTACACTCCGGACACCGACTGCGGCAGTCCGTTCATGCACAATCATCAGGGTACCTGCACGTGCACTCAACCTTTAACTTGCCTGAACGGTCGATGCGCCGCCGTCCAGCTCTGCGATGCACCGCCCGTGCAAGTGCAAAACCAAGGGGATTCCGGTCCATGCGGAAGTGACGACCTGGCTTTGGATGGAGATGGCCTTTGCCGATGCCGAGAGCCGCTGCATTGCGACGCTTCGGCGAAAAAGTGTGCCGGGCGCACCCACCACGTCGAATCCGGCTCGGCGCCCGCGGAGAACCCCGCGCAGCGCGGCGCGGAAGCGCTGCAGTTCGACGCGACCGGCGCACCGCCGCCGTCGCCGGACCCGTCGTTCGGGCCTTCCGCGCTCGTCGCCGGGACGTACGCCCCCGGGGACAGCGCGAACCCGGCTTCTTACTGGCCGTACACGGCGGCGCCGCCGGGCGGCGCGGCGGGCCTGCCGCCGGGGGCGTGCGGCGGCGACGCGAGCGGCGGCTGCTTCGACCCGAACACGTACGTCCAGTTCGGCACGTGCCGGTGCCTCGCGGGCGACGCGGCGTGCGACCGCGCGACCGGGGTGTGCATGGGCCCCGGGGTGCCCGGCACCGGGTTCTGCAACGAAGGGCCGGCGCCCGGGAACTACCCGTGTTTGGATGAACTAGCGCACGTCGGCGAACTGAAGTGCAGGTGTCCGGAAGGGTCGCGGGAGTCTGCTTGCAACGGGCTGACGGGGCTGTGCACGGGAGAGTGTACGTCGCCGTGTGACGGCGTGAAGGAGAGCGTTTGTTCGTGCGCGAGGCACGCGGTGGCCGCGGGCGTGATCTGCAGGTGCGTGTCCGGGTATCGGTGCCAGATGGGCGGCTGCGTCGCCGACGAAGCCGCGGCGCAGGGCCGGCCGGTCTCGTGCGACTTGCCGGCCAGCGGGGCCTGCGGGGGCCCCGCTGCGTGCGGCGTCCACTGTGCGTCGAACGGGAGCTACGTCGCGGACGACCTCACGTGCGCGTGCCGGGCCGCGAGCGTTTGCGACGCGGGCACCGGGTATTGCATGGCGAGCGAGTCCAACACGGGGTACTGCTGGCAGGCCCCGCGAGTATCCGGCGCGTGCGTCGAGAACGGCTTCCTCGACGCCCGTGCGGGGCTCTGCGCCTGCCTCGCAGGGTATGTATGCGGGCGGAAGAACGATGGATCCGACGGACGCTGCCACTTGCCGGACGGAGACGGGGCGTGCGGCGACTTCGCGACGCCGGAGCTGACGTGTGTCGAAAACGCCGAAATCGCGGGCGCGGAGTGCGTGTGCCGGCCCGGGTACGTCTGCAGGAGCGCGGCGTGCGAGGAAGGCGACGGCAACGGGTGGTGCAACGGCGCGGTCGACGCTGCGGGGGTCCCGAGGGAGTCGGCGTCGACGGCGGTGCCGCACGGCGTCCTGCCCGGCGGGCTCTGCTCGGATGCGCACGCAGTCACCCTGCGGGTTGATGGTGTTCACCAGTGCTTTTGCAGCTGGGGTTTCGCGTGCAACCCGTCGTCCGGCAGCTGCGCCTCGGACTGCTCGGGTCCGACCACCGTCATAACGGCAGACCCAGCTTCGGGGTTGTGCACGTGCGGGGACGGGTGGGCGTGTGATGATGGCGCGGCGCGCTGCGTTTTCACCGGCGTTTCGAGCTGGGTACAGTGCGACGCCGCCTGCCCATCGAACGGGGACCTTTGCTCGTGTACCGACGGGGCGGACGCCGTCGGCGGGGTTTGCCGGTGCAAGCCGGGGTACATCTGCGACTTCAGGTACCAGGTGTGCGCACCCGGTGACGGGACGATCGTCAGCTGCGACGCCGCCATCGGCTCCGGCGGCTGCGGCGCGAACAGCTACCCGAACGCGGCCGGCGTCTGCGAGTGCACGGCCGGGTACAGCTGCGTCGTCTCCGCCGACGGCGTCGGTCGGTGCCGGCTGCCCGCGGAGGACAGCTGCGCGGCGTCGCGGGGGCTCGAGAAGGAAGGGTCGTGCCTCTGCGACAGCGACGAGACCCACGGGTACTGGAACGCGTCGTCCCGCTGCAGCACGTGCGCAGAGGGCTACTTTGGCGCGTCGTGCACGCTCGACTGCTGGACCGACCTGCCTTGGTACCTGTGGGGCACGTACGACGACGCCATCGCCGGCTGCTCGTGCCCTAGGCAAGTATGGGACACGGCCCCGCAGTTCACGGGGTTGCTCTGCGACGAGTGCGAGCCGGAAGGTCGGTTCTTCGGGTTGAACTGCTCGGAGGAAGCGGACACGTCATCGGTCGAGTTTACGCTGGACTTCGACGGGTACGAAAGCCAATGGCTGGGACCGTACTCGGTGTTGGAGTACGCGGAGGTGACGGTGAAGGTGGTCCTCGACGAGGACAGCACGTTGGCGTCGTTGAGTTACGTGGAAGTGCGGGTATTGCAGGGGTTTCGAGAGGGTGAGTTCGTGTCCGACCCGCAGACGTGGGACGATTACTCCGCGTACTTGGAGGACGTCGTCGAAGACTGTGCGGAGCAGGAGGAGTGGGACGCGGAGGCTACTGAAGGGCTGTGCACCGTGCGGGTGCCCAGAGCGCTCGGCAGCAGCTTCGTGTACGTGCTGTTCGGCAACGGCGACGCGCCGCAGACCGTCTACGTGACGATCCAGACCGCCAGCAGCTGCTGCAACGGGCACGGGTTCTGCAAGAACGACACCACCGTCTGCGAGTGCTCGAAGGACTCGACCTTCGGCTTCTGGGACGCGACGACGCAATGCGCGACGTGCCAAGCAGGGTACAGCGGCTCGTTTTGCACCGATTTCACCGCGGAAACGAGAGAGCTCACCTCCGTTGAGGCACCGGCGGGCTTGAACCAACCCGACTTGGGCGAATCCATCTATTACGCGGTTAACGCCTTGGAGCACACCCCGTGGAAAGCGAGCCTCGTCGGGACCGGGGACTGCGACCTGGCTGTCGTGACCACCACGGCTTGCGCGGACGGGTGGTCGAAAAGCGACGGGAAGTGCTACAAGCTGATGACCGACGACTGCCTGACGCAGGAGGCGGCGGCCAGTGCATGCGCGGACCTCGGCGGGGAGCTGGCGGGGCTGTCGGGGGGCGACGACGAGTTCACGTTCGTGCAAGAGCTGATCGCCTCCGCGCTGGCGTCGGGGGATTTGTCGTCGAGCGCGGAGTGCCCGCACGGCGACAAGGTGTGGATCGACCTCCAGCAGGTGCTCGAGGCGAATTGCAGGGCCATCACGAACCAAACTCTGTGCGAGGCTGAATCAACTTGCGAATGGTTCGGCGAGTGCTTGCAGTTGTGGGACAAAGTCTGCCACTCGGACGGATGGGATAACGTCCTCGACGAGTCCGAATGTAACGCGCGCGGGGAGCAGGTCCTTGTCAACGGCACGCAACGTTCGTCTCGATGCTTCTGGAACAAATTCAACCGACCCGTCGACCACGATGCGCGGAAGAACCTGCGCTACGATGAGCCGTCTCTGTACGCGTTCGGCCTGCTCCCCGGCGTCACCGGGTTCTGCGAGCCGCAATACAGCTTCGCCCACAGCGAGGACAGCGGGTACAAAGCGCTGAAAGCGGCGTATCGGACCGACTTCTTGCTGAAGCACAGCATCCCGGTGCAAGACTGCTCGCTGGGACGGTACATCAGCTTGATCTACCCTACGGACCCGCCGGACTGCTGGCCGGCGGCGCGGTGCACAACCTGCAGCTGCAGCCCTATGAACCCGCTGGACCCAGCGGTGTGCGCACTTAATTCGGCCGAGTGCGATTACGAAGACGATGACTCGGCGTTCATCCCCGACGCGGAGCGCGGCCAGTTCGCGATGGATGCCGAGGAGTGCCCGCAGAGCGGCCGCGCCTTCTTCGGGTGCGATTCGGAGCCGACGGACAGCAGCCAGTGCGACCGGTCGCACTGCAGCCCCGGAGACATGCCGTGCCTGGACGCACCCTGCGTTGGCTGCTCGTACTCACAACTCAGTTTCGGATGGAAAGGGTTCGGGCAGAGCCCAGGCGAATTCGACCAGTGGAACCCAGAGGAGTCGAAAGCGGTGCGGCGGTGCACTGTGCTGTATTACGACACGACCTCAGACGGGACGTACAAACTGGTAGGCCTGCCCGCATTCTGCGTGAGCCCGTTCGACGACGACGAGGACACGCCCGAACACTTGGACGCGTCAACCGGCACCGACTACCATGCCATATACGAAGCCGCGTACTTGTGCAAAGCCGAGGCCCGCGGGTCGTCTTCGACCGTTTCCGGGGCTGGTCGGAAAACGGTCGATCCCATCGCGGATCCGTCCGGGATCCTGGCCGCGTTCGCGAAGCCTGCGTGCTACAACCCGGAGGAGTTTCCGACCACGGCGGACGCGTGCGCGGGGACGGTGCCCGAGGGCGACGACAAGCTGTACCTCCGGGTCACCTGCCTCGAGCCGGCGAGCACGTACAACCTGAGCGTAACGTACGTGCCGGCGGGGAAGTTCTCGACGGGCCTGACCGGGGGCTGCAAGAGCGACGCGGCCAACGGGTACTGGACCGGGAGCTTGTGCAACCAGTGCGAGACGCGGTGGACCGGCAGCGGCTGCGACGTCTTCGACGCGTGCGCCGCGGGGCGGTGCGGGCACGGCGCGTGCAACGCCACGTCGGGGTACTGCGTGTGTGACGCGGGGTACGCCGGCGTGGCTTGCGGCACTCAGTGCAACAGCACGACGTGCGGGGGCTTCGGGGCGTGCAACCCGGAGTATGGGGGCGTGTGCGCGGGGGGCCGGAACTGCGAGGATTTGTGCCTCTGCGACGCAGGGCACACCGGAACGCACTGCGAAGGGTGCGCGGACTTCTTGTGGGGAGCCGCTTGCGACCAAACGTGCGGCTGCGCGCAGGCCAACGCCGCGAGCTGCGACCGGGACACCGGCGCGTGCGTGTGCTGGGCGGACGCGAAGCGCGGGTTCTGGCAAGGCGCCGCGAACAGCACCGGCGCGGCCGCAACCAACTGCTCGACGTGCCTGGCAGGGTACTACGGGGGCCACTGCGCGAAGCACTGCGTGGCGGCGGCGACGTGCTCGTCGAACGGCGTCTGCCTGAGCAGCGGGGCGTGCTCGTGCTCGGCGAACTTCTACGGTTCGGCGTGCAACCGGTACTGCGACGCGGCCAGCTGCCTGCACGGTGGCTGCAGCGTCGCGACCGGGCTTTGCTCGTGCGATGCTGACTACACCCTCGGGTTTTGGACGGGGGCGACCTGCGGGGTGTGTCTCGACGGGTATTGGGGTCCGGAGTGCAAGCTGGACTGCGAGTGTTCGCTGCATGGCGTGTGCAACCCGGACACCGGCGCGTGCACGTGTTTTTCGGACGGCGTCAACGGGTATTGGCAGGGCACCGAATGCGACGCATGCCAAGACGGATACACTGGGACCTCGTGCGCGGAGTCGACGACGACGACGTTCTCGCGCTTGTCGAGCTCCGGGCTGCTGAAGGTGCAGACGAGCGACCGGTCGACCAAGGGAAAGACCGCGCTGCGGGGTGGAGTCGTCTTGACGAGGAGCAGCGACACTTCGTGCGTGAGCTCGGACTTCAGGTACCTGTTCGCAATGGCGGGAACCGACGTGTCGCTGTGGGCGAAGCCGTGCCCTGACACCACGCATACCGCCGCCGCCTGGACGTACACGTCCACGTGCAACCTCTACGCGCAGCTGAAGTACGGCGTCGACATCGTCAAAGTGGTGGAGCACGGGTCCACGTTTTACGTGGCCCTGCAGGGGACCACGAAGTCCGCGTTGATCCCGTTCACGATGAAGGGGTCTCTGTCCACGGTTTCGCCCAGCGGCCAGTGCTCGACGAGCGGCACATCCGCGCTGGAGACCCGCGGCCTGACCAACTTCTTGCCGCTCGAGGACGGCGCCGCGGTCAGCCAGAAGATTGTCGACGTCGCGATAGACGGGCACCACGGGCACATCTACATCCTGGTGTCGAAGGTCGACACGACGGCGACGTGGGACGACGAGGAGAACTCGCCGCACTACCTGACCAAGGTGCCACTCAACGAGACCGACTGGAAAGCCGGTGGGTCTAGCCACCTGCAAGTCAATTTGCACCTGATCGGCTTCGACGAAGTACACGGCGTCCATGCCGTCATGGAGGACGTGTACAACCCGTACGTCCTCGTCTTCGGCGCGAGGGATGGGCGCGTGATCGTGTCGAAGGTGTTCATTCCGACGGATTACAGCAGTGTCGAAGCGGTGGCCGGCGCGGACTCCGGCGCGGCCGCGACGCTGCGGGAGGTGTTCGCGTTCACGCCGAAGTTCTGCCTGCGCGGGGTCGCCTGCGAGAAGGTCGCGCGTGCGTTCGACAAGGACGGCTGGCTGTTCCTCGCCGTGCAGACCTACGACCAGGTTACCGGGCTCCGGGGCGCCGTGCTGGGCAGGGTGTACGTCCGCTCCGCTAAGGAAACGGACCGGTTTGCGTACGCGGCGATCGCCGAAGAAAGCTGGTCTGGCAACCAGTCGGGCATCGGGTTCCTTGCGTGGGACAACCCGCACGAGTCGCTGAACGACACGGTCGACAGCTTCTCGGAAGGGACCGCCGGCTCAGCGCCGGGGGACGTGTCCTTCAACTTCGACCTGTACGTCGGCCTCCGCAACGCGACGCCGAGCGTCGTGCGCAAGTTCGACGGCGAAACCTTCGCCGCCGCCGCCGCCGCCCGGGCGCTGAACTACGAGAACGTCGCGTCGTCGTACCAAACCGCGGTGGCCGGCGTCGTGGACGGCGCTTCGCGCGTGCTGTACGTCGTCCTGAAGCTCGACCGGCTCCAAGTCGCGCTGCTGAACTTATACGAAGTGCAGTCCATCTCCCCGAACCTGGTCGACGGAGGAGGCGGGACCAAGGTTACCGTCAAAGGGAAGGGCTTCCCCGCGTTGAAGCCGAGGTGTCGGTTCGGTACGGTGAAGGCGCCAGCGGCCACGCGGGTCGACGACTCGACGGTGGTTTGCACGGCGCCTTTCGTTTCCGACTTCGACGCGTGTTCGTACGTGGCGCTGGAGCTTTCTTTTGGAGGGGATCTGCGGTACACGGAGAGCGGCGTGCTCGTCCGGCACATCAACAAGCCGATCATATTCAGCGCATCGCCCGACCGAGGGTCGCTCGTTTCGTCGGAAGCGATCACCATCCAAGGCACGGGATTCCTCAATTCCGAGTACGTTTCCTGCCACGTAGCTGACCGGGTTACCGCAGCGACGTGGCTGTCTTCAGTCGCCATGCTCTGTACCCAGCCCACGCTTACTCAGCCGTTGCGGACATTTGTCGAAGTCACCATGGACGGGCAGGTCTTTTCGTCGTCGAAGGTGCCGTACTACATCGTGGGCGAGCCCACTGCGTTCAAGCACACCGTCAAGGGCTGCTTCGACCCGATCACGTGCGGCAACCTGCTGCCGTACCCGTACGAGAAATACACGGTCGTCTCGCGGGCAGTCACCTCCCTTTACAAGCTGACCATCCAGTTCTACGACACCGCCGGCAACTTCGTCGGGTCGCGCGACGAGGCGCTGCGCGGCGCGAACGTGACGCTCTCGATGTCGTCGTCGTTTTCACCGCTAGGGGACGAGTACGGGGGGCTGGAAGGGAGCGTCGTGAAGTACGTCGACGACGGAGAAGTGGTCTTCGACGACTTGTTCCTGCGGTATCCCGGGGTCGGCCGCCGGTTGGTGTACGTGGAGGTCTCAACGTGGTCAGGCGTCGGGGAGATCGACGACCTGTGGTTTGAGGTCACCGCGGTGGCGACCACGCTGCTCTTCGTGGACGCCCCGTCGACCTACGCGACGAGCAAAGAAAAGCTGGCGACACAACCAGTGGTCACGTACTCCGACGCCTCGCAGAACATCGTCGCCGACGCTTCCGGCTCGTTGAGCGTCGAAGTGCTCTTGCACCCGTCCCAAACGCTCCCGGTCATCACAGTTCCGGACCTCGGGTCTCCCTGCGCGTGGCCTTCGTGCCTCATGTACACGGCCGCGCCGTACGGGAAGGCGGTTCCTCTTCCCGAGTTGGAAGGCCACCGGTCGACTGACGCGTCCTTCGCCGCTGGCGTTGTCACGTACTCTTCTCTGCGGCTGCTCAACGGCGTCGAGGGGTACAACTACACCCTCCGTTTTCGGGCAGAGGGCATCGCGTCGTATTTGGACTCGGCGCCCATCCGCTTCGCGGAGTGTCACCCTACCTCGAACGACCCCATCTACGCCCTGCGGCCGACGAACGGGCAGCTCGGCACGCAGGTGGTCACCGTGAAGGGGTGGGGCTTCCGCGAGGAGAACGCGGCGTCCATGCGGTGCCGGTACGGCGGCGACCCCCCGCTGCCGGCGCTGTTCGTGGACACGTGCACGCTGCTCTGCCCGCTGCGGGCGAAGCTCGGGCCCCGGTCGGATCCCTTGGAGGTGGCGTACACCGCGGAAATGGCTGGAACGGACACATACACGACAATGGGGTTCAACTACTCGTACATCGACGTGGTCGCCGAAGCGACGGTGTCCGTCCCGTCTGGAAAGCTCACGTACCCGTCCGCCTCCGTCGTCACCCTCGACCCGATCGAAGCCGTGCTGCGCGACGCGGCGGGCGGGTGGCTGCGGGCGTGGGACACGGAGGACCGGGTCTTCTACGTCAAGACCACACTGCCGCTCGCGGCGACGAGCGTGCAGATGACGGCGGTCAACGCGACAGCGACGTTCTCCGGGATCAGGGCGAGGCTGCCGGCCAAGGGCACGTACACCCTGCTCTTCACCACCGACAGCACCGCGGGGGTCCCGAAGGAAACCGGTTCCGCGGTGCCGGTGGCGCAAGACGACGCGACGCTGTCACTATCCTCGACGGACCCGCTGCCGTTTGATGACGACAGCACGGCCACAGCCACCTTCGACGACCCTTGCTTACATCCCTTGAACTGCTCCCTCGACGTTGCCTGCGAGGTTGTGCCCACGGGTTCGACTTGCTCCGAGCACTGCAACTGCGCGACGGAGATCGAATGCATCACAGGCACGCACGCGACCTCTTGCGTGTGGAAGCAAGGGTCGTGTTGGATGCAGGCAGCTTGCGCTGCTTCGACGTACACTTGCGTTTTCGAAAGCGCCGTTTCGACGAAAACGCTGGTCGACGCGGTCTTCGAACCGACCGAAACGGAGTCGCTCACAGCCACGGGGAGTCTGCCTTGTGTACTGCCCGGGATCGAGATTGTCGGGGCGCTCGGCTGCTCGCTCCAGGGGAACAGCACCGCGCTGTCTCTTGAAGCTTGCGGAGAAGTTGCTGGAGATGTGATACAGACGGACCGTGATGACGACGTGTGGGCGACGTTTTACGTGGGGAGTCTGTCTTGCCTGGTCTGGAAGGGCTCGTGCCGGGAGCGTGTGCCGAACGCCGCCGCGGCCTCCGTCCGCCCGTCTTGCTACAGAACGACGGCGACCGGCGTTTTGTTCGCGCAGGCGTCGCGAACCGCGAGCCGCACCGCCACCTTGCGGACGGCGACGGATTCGATGACGTTGAGCGGGACGCGCACGCAGACTGGCACTGTGACCGAAACGTCGAGTTTGACGGAAAGTGCAACCAGTACGCTCACCGCCGAAAAAGGCGCGACGCCGACCGAGCAGCCGGCCGAGGAAGTGCTCGACTTCGGGGACTACGTCGTGGCGCCGGCGGACGACGCGTGCATCGTGTCCGCCACGGAGGCGTGCCCGTTGCGGCACGGAACGAAGCCTTCGACGCTCTACGTGTTCCAAAGCACGATCCAAATCCACATCACCCCCGGCACCCCAGTTGCTCTCAAGTTCCGTCTCCCGTCCGCCTCGTCGACGGAGTTCTATTCCCATTTCACCACGACGAAGCGAAAGCTGGACACGCAGCCTGTCGTCCGCGTGACGGACGTCTCTGACAACACGGTTACGGACCTCGAGGGATCGCCTGTCATTACAGCGGGGGTCGTCCCGTACTGCATCCGGGGCTCCACGCAAACTCAGGACAACTTCGACTTCGGGACGTCAGAGGACACACCGGCAGGTGGTTGTCTGGCCGAGAACGAGCTGACCGAGTTGTCGCTGGGCGGCGGCGTGGCGTCGTACGGCTCGACGTACGGGCCGTTCTGCCACGGAACGCAGTCGATAACGACGACGGACAGCGAGTGGCAGGCGGCGTGCACGCGCCTGCAGGGCGCGGTCGCCCGCATCGCGAACGGAGAAAGCGTCTTCACGTCGCTGTTCTTCCGGGGGACGTCTTCGGTGAAGTACAGGCTGCACTTCACGATGAGCGGGCTCGACCTCCCAACCCTAGTCTCGGATCCCATACGAGCCCCCGACTGCAGCTGCTCGTCGGCGCTTTGCGAAGTACTCCCGGGCTGGGGGTTTTTGACCGGCGGGAAGACGATCACGCTGAAAGGCTGGGACTACTCCCCGAAGCGAAGCTTGAAAGTGACCCTCGGCGGCCAGTTGCTCTCCGTGCAGTACGTCGACACGTGCACCGCCACGCTGACCCTTCCCCCGTTGACTGCGGCCCGGTCGGCCGCCACCCTTGGGGCCACTGGCCACCAAACGCAGGTCCTAGCATCCTCACTCTCCACGGGAAGCCACGGGCTGCAGGTCTACGACGAGAACAACGTCGACTTCGCGTCTTCGACACTGCAGTTCCAGATGAAATCGCCGGTGCCGACGAACCTAGGCGTCGTGGCTGGGTGTGAAGAGACAGCGAATGGTTGCCCGTTGACCAATCGAACTGTGCTGGACGATTCGATCGCGTGCCCTGTGGACTTGGAGGACACCTCCGTGTACCCCATGCGGTGTTACAAAACGGCGGAGATCGTGAACATCGGGGAGCTGCACATCGTGCTGAGGGATGAAGGGAACGGGGATCTGTACGAAAGCGAAGGGTTCGACGCGGCAGACGCCAGCGACGTTCCCATCACGCTGACCATGCTGCCGCCGATGACGGAGGACAGAGACGTCCACCGAGTCGGCGACACGCTCATCCAGACGCAGTGCGACGTGATTAGAGGCGAGCCGTGCGACGGCAGCAGCTCACTCAACGGGACGAAGCTCGCGTGGACCGAAGCCGGGCTCCTGCGCGTGCAGGACTTCGCGCTGCGGTACCCGAAAACCGGTACGTATTTCCTGAACTTCTCGACCGGCGCCGTCAACAACAACGGCGTGCCCATCGCCTTCGGCGGTATCCGGCTCGTCGTCGGGGTGAACATCCCGCATCAATTCGGGTTCACCACGACCCCTGCGAGCACGACGGATGGCGTCAGCCCCCTCAGCCCGGCGCCAAGCCTCGAGTTGACGGATGTCGCGGGCAACCCCTTGAGCTCCTCGAGCCTGCCTGAGGCCATCGAAGTCACAGCATCGCTGACGGCTTACGAGTTGGTCACACTGCCCGGGAGGGAACCAATCTATGTAGCCGACATCCCGTCGGGCGCGAGGTGGCAATCGAAGGTTTACCGCGAGAAAACGAGGTCGGACCAGGTCATCCCCACGGGCGTCCCCCTGACGAGAGGCGGGGGCTCCACCGTGCTGGCCGACGGCGTGTCGAACTGCGTGGCGACGTGCGTCGATGGCGAGGACGGATGCCCGGGCGCGCCGTCGTGCTGGCTGCCGCTGTTTTCTTTCCTCCCGGAGGACTTGGGGGGTACCCCGCTGTACGCGAAGCTCGCGAGCAACCGGGTGGAGGGCCCGTTGGACCCCCCGTTCCACGAGGGGGGCGACGCACAGCTCAGTTTCACTTCCGCGTCGATCTCAAGCTCCGCGATCGCCGACTTCAAAGGGCTGATTGCCACGGAGATCTGGCACGGGGTCGTTTACAACGTGTCGTACGCGATCAAGCAGTCAACCTACGACTACTTCGCACCCGTCAGCCACACCCTGACGCGGACGCCGTGCACAAACGTCGGCGGGGCTATGTACTTCGCGTTGAACTTCTCCCGCCAGTGCATGCCGTGTCCAGTGGGTGCGAGTTGCGATGGATCAGTCTTCTTGTCCGCGCAGCTGGGGTACTGGAGGGCGCGGGAAACGGACATCCAGTTCTACGAGTGCAAGGCCGGGAACTGCGATCAGCCCGACCGCAGAGTCGCAGGAGACGACCTGTGCGTTGATGGCACGGAAGGCCCGCTGTGCGCGGTGTGCTCCTCGAACTACGGCAAAGCCGGGGACACTTGCACTAAGTGCCCGGCGCTGCTGCAGTCCATCGCCGTCGTGGTTGCGTTCACCGTGGGCATGCTCATCGTGATTGTGATCATGGTCAAGACGAACCTCGACAGCGGCGGCAAGCAGAAGTCGCGGCTGGCCATCGTCATCAAGATCCTGATGAATTACCTGCAGACGGCGTCGCTGATGCGGGAGTTCCAAACGAAGGTGCAGGACATGGTCAACAACGTGCTCGACGTGCAAGAAAGCGCCGCCGGCCCCGGCACGAACTTCGGCGGGTTCAGCTGCGCGACTGGGTTCGACCAGTACCAAGTGTTCCAGATGTATATGATCGTCCCGGTGTTCATCCTGGTGATCCCGGGGGTCATCGCAGCTGTCATCGCGGTGAAGAAACTGCGTCGGCGCCACGGGGCGACGACGAGCCTGCAAGGCGCTCGGGTGCGCAGGCATAGCATCGGGCTTGAGGCGTCGGAGGAGGAGAAGCAGCTCGCCGAGATGCACGCGTTGGCGACCGGGAAGCCGGTTCCGAACCTCGAGCGGATGCACGCGCTGCCGAAGGCGGAGCGAGACGAAGACAACGCGCAGCCGGCCGACGAAAACCTGCTGGGCGGGCGAGCGTCGGACTACCAACCCCGGACCGCCGACGAGTCGGCGCCTTCGGTGTCCGACGCATCCGCCACGGCAACCGATTCCGGCTTGCGACACAACCTCCTCCCGGTCAGCAGAGCGGCGGACAAAACCGCGGGTAAACCGAACCCACGGAGCCAATCGCCGGTGGACAACACGTCGGACACGACTGACGGCGACGCTGGCACCGATGAGGGTGGTGAAGGGGGGTCGGAAGGGGATCTGGCCGATGACTACGAGTACGTCACCAAGGAGAATGTCGAGGAAGCACGCGCGATGCAGCCCGGCTGGGGCGGGCATTCGGACGCGAAGGAGCAGGAGCAGGCCGAAGCGGCCCGCCGCTTCGTCCGGATGAAGGACAAGCAGGACGCCGCCGACGCCCGCGCCGCGGAGGACCTGGCCCGCATCGCCGAGCTGCGCGGTGGCGACCCGTCTGACCGGGCGCGGGCCGACGCCGAGGCGCAGCGGGCGGCCGCCGATGCCCGGACGGTGCTCCTCGAAGCGCGCCGGCGGCACGCCGCCTTCGAAGCCACGCGCCCCGCGTGCCGCTGGGTCGCAAAGGTCTCGAAGCAGTACCACAAGACCTACTGGAAGCACGCGGACTCCGGCGACTCGACGTGGACCAAGCCGCGCGAGTACGCCGCCGTCGAGTCCGTTGACGCGGAGCTCGCAGCCCTCGCCCTGACGGTGGCCGAGCTCGAAGACGCCGTCGCAGAGCTCTCATCGGCGAACAACAAACCGGCGAACACCCAAAACCGACCGCATTGGGCTCCCGAGGAGGAGGGCGGGGGTGCCGGCTGCCAGGCAGATCCCAGTTTCCGCCCCGCCCTCGACGAGAAGCCACCCGCCGAGGGCAGCGAAGGCGGAGCCGACTGCGCCGACGAAGGCAACCGGGAGGGGAAGGACGGCGACGACGAGGTGCTGCACCTCGACTTCGGGGCGATGGTCAGCGACGACGGCGAGATGTCGAATGCCGCGGTTCTGTTCGACGACCGGGACTTCAACCCGGGGGAGAGGGCGGAGGTGCGAGACCACGCCCAGGAGGACTGGAAGCTGGGGGTGGTGCGCAGGCTGGTGTTTGACGACGACCTGCTTTCCTTCCGCGCCGCGGTCGCCGTGTATAAGGAGCAGGCTCCGGGCGCCGATCGCAGCGCCGGCGACGGCGAAACAGTCGACGAACAAACGTGGAACTTCATACGAGAACCGACGACCGCGCCGAAGAGAACAGCGGCGGACGCGGCGGCTAGAGCTCTGCTGCTGGCGATCGACAGCGTGGATCGACTGGAAGCGATGGAGAAGTGCGGGGAGCAATGGAAGGCCCTCCTGTCGTGGACCGAGCGGGCCGCGAAGGCCCGGTTCGTCGTGCAAGCCCGCGAGCTCCGCATGGAGGCGCTGTACGCAGAATACGCGGACCTGGGGAACCAGATGATGCAGTCCGTGCATACGGCCGAAACGAACGCGCTGGCGAAGCGCGTCAGCGCCATACAGGCCAGCATCACGACCGAAGCCCACCGGTTCAACAGCAGCCGCGTGCACCCGCGGAGCCTCTGGGCGAAGATCCGGCTGAAGGTCCATACGGACCTCGCGTCGCGGAAGGAAGCGGCCCTGTCCAAAGAAGCCGGCATCCTGCACATGCACCTCAACGCGGCCGGCCGCCTGCTCAAGTCGGAGACGGTCTGCCACGTCCACCCGGCCACGGGCCCGCTGCGGCACCTGATGCGGAACTCGACGAACGCCGGCGAAGTCAGGGGAATCTCCCTTTCCAACCGAGAGATCACCTTCGAGATCGAAGCGCGCGGGTCCACACGGTACGGCCCGGCTCCGAAGTTGGAGGAGTGCAAGCTGAAGGTGAACCGTCGGGCGGCCGTGTTCGTTGAGGCGAAGTACAAGGCGGGGGGCGACGAACTCGTCGTCAGCGGGCTCGTGGTGTTTCGGCTTGTCAAAAAGCTGCTCCCGGGGCAGAAGTTGAAGCTAACCTACGGAGACGCGGGGGAGTGGTCGAGCTTCAAAGCGAAAACCGAAGACGAGTACCTAGGCGGCGCGAGGCCGGACGAGGGACTGTTCAAGTGCACGATCTGCAGGGCGGACTTTGCGATCATCGCGTGCGACTTGTGCGGCGAGGAAAGGGAGCCAGAGGTCCCTTGGCCGGAACGGACGCCGCCGTACTACCAGCCGTCCGGCCTCTTCCTCAAGGCCGGGCAGCGGGTAGCGCAAGTCGGGCGGAAGAAGAAGACGCTCGGCTACAAGCCGCTCCTCTCCGGCGAGCTGCTGTGCCAAACCTGCCACAAGGTTCTGCACAACGTCTCGGACAAGAAGGGCGGGCGGCACCACCACGTGAAGGCGCTGCACGGCGGGAAGCACGCGGGCCTCGCGAAGACGCCGGTGATGCGCAAGATCGTCATCACTACGCTGCCTCCGGACTACGACACCACCACTGTCGCCGGCCGGTTCCGACACCAACACGAGAAAGGGCAAGGCGTCGTCGAGCTGTACATTGTCACAGTGCTCGTCGTCATCTTCCTCGTGTACCCGCAGCTGATCACCCAAGTCGCGACGCTCATGAAATGCGAGGAAATCGCCGACCTCGGCGAGTCGTACCTCTCCGCCGACATGACCATCAGCTGCGACACCGACAAATACCGCCGCTGGAAGCTGCTCGCGTGGATGTTCTTTATCTTGTATGGCGTCGGCGTCCCCGTGGGCGGTGCTGTGGTGTGCATTTTTCGTAACAACAATTAATTGTAAACACGAAAGAGAACGCTGACAGCGTGTTTGGGAGAAGATTTGCTTGCCGATCATATTCACTCACTATCACCCACTAACAGGCCAATCATCCCCCGGCACGTACAAACAAAAACTCCATCAGACAAATAACCTCACTATCCACGGGTACCCAGTGTGCCCAGAGTGCCTTAACTGTGGCGAGCAACGAACAGTTTTACCCTGCAAATCTACCCCAAAAAAACCTTATTTTAGGGCGGAAACAACCCGCACCACGTGAAGCACCGCAAGTGCCGCGAAACCCAACACCACACTGCGAGAAAATACATATAAACGCGGACAACAGACCGGTACGGGCTACAAGGCAACCCCTGCTCAACTCGAGTGGGGGGCCCAAGACTACACTCCACGAAGGAATGTACTTGGTGTCGGTCACAAACAGTCCCGGACATGGCTAGCCATAACCCACAACGAAAGCGTGCACTAAATATACAACCCGTAACCACATAGCCCTTTCTTGCTCTAAGAGAACCCATTCATGAACGGTCACACGGAGACCCTAAAACCCCGGAATTTCAAGCGAACTTTAACTCTAAAAACACGGCACTAACTCGGACTGACATCCTCGAGGGGAGAAGTATGCTAATCCTGTAGGGAACCGTTGACTAGACCTCTTGAGTTTGTGCTCACCACGATTTGGGGAGTCGGGAGAATCTACAAAACCAAAAGCAGGACCGACCCTCGTTCGTGAGAAAAAGCGAAGCATACAAACACCTTCTTTTTAGTGCCAACACAATTCTGCGGGTTGCAAAGGCCAACAGGACGTAGCCCCAGCGTGTTCTGAAGGTCGATCCGAATTGAAACTGAAAATGAAACAGGGTAAACCACGGAAAAAAACGTTCAACTGGCACGCACAAACAAAACGAGGTGCCTGTCTTTCAGACACTAGTCTTAGAGGATTAACTGGAAACATCCAGTGGTATAGGGCTTTTCTCCCTCACACAACCGCTCTTGCTTGCCACAGTTTTTCTCCGCCAAGTTTTTCTCGTAGCGGAGTCCGAAAACTCTTGGGCTGGACCCAAACCCAAGAGTTTCCTCAGACGGCTTCCCGCACTGCTGTTCTGGAACAGCACATTGAATCGCAACCCGACCAATTACAGCTACTGTTCGTGTACGGCGGACGCGATGGCAGCGGGTTGCTGAAGAAGTCAACCAATGCCACGCTCGGTTTCTTGTACTCCGGGTACCGGCTGAACAGGTTTGCTTTCTTCTTTTTTCCCACTTATTTTGATCAAAGGTGTCACGGCAAGTTTTGGCAGCCGCTGGTTAACAGGTGCATGGCAATCCATGTGGTTCATGCGCTCAAAATATATTCCCCGGTGCACTCGTGCTCGCAGTAAGGGGAGGTGCTGCGATTATAGCTCGAAACATTGAGGCAAGACCTGACCTGCCCCCTGCGCCTGGTGAAGCCGTAAGGGAGGGCGAGGTTTCTCCCCCGGAACCTCCCGGTTCTTGCGTGGCTTGGCGACTGCATTCCCGCAGTAAACCGCGGGAGCTTTAAAACACCGGCCTTCGAAACCACAAGTTACAGAACGCCGAAATCGGCGCCCCCTGACAACTACTTCGGTGTAGTTGGATAGCCCACATGAAAAGGGATGTCTGTTTGTCACGCTAACCGACGAGTAGCCCATCCGTTCACCTTGCAGGTACTACTGGGAGATGGTCGTCATGGTGCGCAAGATGCTTGTCGTGTTCGTCCTCGTCTTCTTCGACGGTGAAAGCGTCGTTGCATACAGGGTATGCGACCCCTTTTTGTTGACGAGAACAACCTGTTGTCGAGTCGAAAACAAGTCGGATGCGTCGTTCTAGCTCGGGATGCAATATCCAATGGACACCAGCAGCACCTATGCACGCCTACTGCGTTCCCGAGCCGATTTCTTCGGCCCAAGAAAAAGAGAAACATACATGTTTCTCTTGGTCAAAGTGATCCAGGCAGAAACCGCGGAGGTTCGAACGAGAAACCACCGCCCCCAACAAGTATTCCGGCCCGGCAGTGTCTGTCGACTCTGTTGCTGCACATGTTCAAACCATTACTGTTACTCGCACACGTGTAGTCATTTGTTTGAAGCTACTTACAACGCAATAGTGTGTGCCGACCGTCACACAGTATGAAGAGCGCAGTTGCTGCCATGTAATAGCATCGTAACTACCGGCACCCCTCTTCACTCTCACAGAGCATGTTTGGCCTGTGGCTGATGGCCGGGTTTCTGATGCTAAACATCTTCCTGAAGCCGTTCATGTACAGCACCCTGTGGGCGCTCGAGAACCTCGCTCTCGCTTCGGTGGCTCTTTCCCTGAATTTGAGCATGATGTATTCCGACGAGTACGAGCTGACCGGCACCGGCGAAACGCTGGTAACCCTGGCGATCTTGGTGATCAACCTCGGCACGCTGCTGACGTTCGGCTGGGTGATGATCTTCGACGCCGGCAAAGAGCAAGTGTTCGACATGCTCGACACGGACGGGAGCGGCAGCCTGTCGTGGGAGGAGGTCAAGCTGGCGCTGAGGACGCTCGCATACAACAAGCTCGGCCCCGCGTTCAAGAAAGTCGGCTTCACGATCGCGAACCCGGAGGCGAAGGCGGCGGAGGACAACGACGCATACGAAGAGGCGAAACTGCTGACCATCGCGCAGGCGAAGCGGCTGAGGGCACTCCGAAACGAGCGGCGAACCGACGAACAGCAGCACAGGGCAGAGCTACTGGGGGACGACGACCTCGACGGGTCCGTAGCTATAAGCGGCGGCGCCATGCCGGTATTGAAGACCGATCGCGTGCGGAGGCTGGTCATGAAACGCGGATCGCTGGTGTCAGACGTCAACACGACGCCACGACGACGACCATCGGAGCTCCGCCGCGATGATCAGAAGACGGCCCGCGAGGACGCGCGCACCGAAGCGCGCCAGAATCTATCGGAGCAAGCAAGCGGCACTGATCTCTCGGGCAGCCTCCGGGAGGAAGGGAGTCTGCCGAAGCGGGCGGCAGCAACTTCATCCCAGGAGAAGACTGTGAAGCGTCAGAACATGCTGGCGCGTCTCGGCCTGGATGATGACGACAGCGACGACATCTGAGTACCCCGAGCTTCACTGAAACGGGCACCGTGCGAACTCAAGCTTTGCAGCTTGAGCTTCTTCCCCAGAATCTTACCCCCCTTTCTTCTCAGGTGTACTGGAGGGAGCATTTTCCGGAAACAACGGTTGTTGAACGCTTGCGCCCGCCCACTAAACCCAGATTTACCTGTGTTTCGTGTGGGCTACAGCACATTTTACCTCATTTGATCTATCGCAACTGGCAGTCTCCTCAAGCATTTCCTACAAAGCAGGTGCTTCAGTGGCTTATATATGGGTCTGGTGCTCGGACAAAGTCCGAGCAACCAAAAAAAAAAAAGCACAGAATGCCCCGGCTGAGGGGCCCAGCAGCGCTCTTGTTAAGGATCAGCCACTTTGGCCGGATGGCCGGATAAACCAGACCCCCCCCCTCCCCTTGCTGCTATGCAGCGCGGGTGGCTGAGGATTGCCTCCAGCATTTTCCCCTCTTGTTTTTCTTAGAAGAAGGCCTGGCGCTAGCATCAAGCATGTCTGAGAGCAAGTGTTTCTATAACACCACTTTAAGGTTTACTCCATGGAAAAGACCTGATGCTAGCGCATCAAGTATGTAGAAGAGGCAAACGTTCTGCCTCCTTAAAATTAAACTAAGATGTGGCTGAGGCTTTTGCGGGCCCATGGCCGCAATGGCCTCGTGTGCGACGACGACACAGGACTCCGAGCACTGAGGTGCTTTTAAGCCTCTGAGGTGAACCGGCTTATGCGTGCCAGACGACGGCAGCAGCCAAGCAGTCTGATGTTGGTCGCC
Organism: Diplonema papillatum; assembly: GCA_030068145.1. Lineage (NCBI taxonomy): Eukaryota > Euglenozoa > Diplonemea > Diplonemida > Diplonemidae > Diplonema > Diplonema papillatum. Next base: position 6,289 of record JAPJBO010001328.1, on the reverse strand, counting down.
CCAGTTTGGGCAATTTCTGGACCATCTGGACCATTCGTGGACGAGAATTCTTCCGCCGAATGGGCCGCGATAATATCATGACTTCGACCCCGTTTTCTTTTTTTGTATAAGCACCTGCTTTGTAGAAAATACATGAGGAGGCTGCCAGTTGCGAAATCTCATAGTGTGGTAATCATCAGCATGCCGATGACTCCCCACTATCGCAACAATATTCCAATCTCAAAGGAGGTAAATGTGCTGCAGCCCACACGAAACCCAGGTAAATTCTGGGTTTAGTGGCGGGCGTAAGCGTTCAACAAAAAGACCCAGTAGTTGCATTGTTTTCTCCCCCTCTAGCCTCATTCAAAATGAGCACAAGGCCGTCGAGTATTTTCAAGCAGATGAAGGAAGGATGCAGAATAATGGAACCGCCAGTTGTCCAAACACGGGCACGAGATGGAGCCCTCCAACCCCCTGATTCTTCCTCTCTCCGCCGTTTTCTCCTCTTTTCTAGTTTTCTAGGAAGACTTGATGCTAGCATCAAACTCGTATGAAAAGGCATGTTCTGCGCGTCATCATTATAGACAACTTGACACCCAGGCGGTTTAGTGTTTAATGTCTTCGGCACACACCCGTCCCGACGTTGCTTCCAAAATTGGCTAGCATGGGATCCTCTTCCCCGCTGCCTCTAGATAAATTTCGGAGTCTAGCTTGTAGAAAGTGAGGAGCCGCCGCGCCCTTTGTTTTCCAACAAAACCCGCGAAGGTTACTTCACGCAAAATCCTTTCGCAGCCACAAACCGACAGTAAAGAGCGGAGTGGGCGATCGCATTGTTATCGCGCCAAGCCCCGGCTTCGACCCGAAGAGCAGAGGATTCGCCGCAACACTTCGAGTTTCGTCTGTAGCGGTAAAGTACGGAGACCCGTAGCTTTCGAATCGGCGAGTGCGCCCTGTTGTAGCAAAATCTGGCACAGGATTCGCAGGAGGCGACCTCTCAGGGTTAGAGACCCTGCCTCGGCGTACTCTCGTGTCCGCGGGGCAGAGCAGCGCACGCCCGCTGCGTAGCCATTTACACGTTCGTTCTGTTCTGCTTTTTTCTTGCTTTCATTTCCTCCTCCTCCCGCCCGTGCGGCATCGCGGCACACCTCTTTGCCGCCGTCAGCATACATCCGGTCACGCCGCACTTTATCTCTGTACTACCCTCATTCTTTGGCCTCCCGTTTCGTTGGGCCGTGTAGCGCATTGATATGAGGATGGACCCGCTGCCGGCTTTTGACACCGTCGGATGCCTACGCCAACTCTCTCGCCGGACCCAATTTTCTTAGTACTAGCAATCTTGCGCGTTGCCCTTCAATGTGTTGTGCAGGCTAAAACGACGTAGGTGCGGCCTCGGTCGCTTCATCGCATTAATGCATCAGAGCTTAGGAGCCGTGACTGCTTCAGCCTTGATAGAAGCCATCAGAGTGCGCAGGTGAGGCGTCAGCGCACTTCTTGGTGTTTTGCCCCCGTATTCGCCCACCCGACTTTAAGGCCCATTTCAGGGTACCGACGCCCCGCCACGACAAAGCTCGGCGGCTGTCTTCCGCTTTGTATCCAAGAAACGTCTGAACGGTCTCCCAGGGGGAAAAAAGGAAAACACCGAGGCAAGAAAGCGTCTTCATGCGATAGCGCTGCCGTCCCGAGCATTCGTGGGCTGCCGCCGGTGCCTGCAAGAGGGGGAGACTACGACGGCGCATGCATCATGAACTCGCATGTATCTGGGGAGCTGCTGCAGAGGATGCCGTCGTCGCAACCGGCCCGCGGCAATGACACCGCCGCATTCCATGATCCCCAGCGGGTCCGCACCGTGCACATTAACGACCGGCCTCGGTCTTCGCTGACAGTGCCTGGGCTGCAGAACACGTACAACCAGCTCCACCCGCAAAGGTCTTTCGACAGCAACGCAAGCCAGCCCGTCTCACACACGTACCTCGCCGCGTCACCGTTGATGCCTCAAGCCTCGTCGAACCAGCTGCAGAGCATTCAATACGAGGTATCGTCCTTTGTTGCGTGCGACACCGCCAAGGTTTCGTAGCATCATCTCTATCTACCGCAGCAAATCGTTCACGTCTCTACTCTGGAGGCACGTCGTCCGAGCTCCAACTGGAGTTCTGCCCTGTAGCGACATACGCATTAGTCCCCGTCCGTAAGAAACGTAAATACAACGGCGTTGTCAACGCGTGAAATCACTTTTGATGTTTCCACAACAAATGAGTCGCGTTGTTCACTGTCTTTCGGGTCCGGAAAAGTGGACATACCTCAAATCACTCTCCGACGAGCTCACCCGCCGGCCAGAGCGCCCGCTGCAGCACCAACTCCGGTGCCGCCACTCACTGTAGCAGAGCCGCAACCTGCAGCGCGCCTCCGGAGCGACTTACGCCCGCCGCAGCAGTGCGAAGAGAAGTGAGGAGACCGGAAACTCCCCGGAGAGATGGTCCCTGCACTCTAGCTCGTCTCTCTCTCTCTCTCTCACTCTTTCCGGATGGGTTTGTGCTCCGTCTTTCCATATGCTGTACACACTTTCCCACAGAGCCCGACGATGGCCTTCGAGAATACAGAGCACCAGCGAAGCATGATGTCGCTCTGCAGGCTGCAAACTCTTGACGAGTGCGAGGAGCGGTGGCAAGAGCGCGCCACAGGCTGGCAGGCTGACTTGGTGCGCAGTGAGGAAAAGAGCAACGAGCTGGCAAGCAAGAACGGCAAGCTCGAAAAGATGGTGATCCAGCTGCAGGTTCGTTCCTCTTCTTTTTTTGTATAAGCACCTGCTTTGTAGGAAATGCTTGAGGAGACTGCCAGTTGCGATGGATCAAAGGAGGTAAATGTGCTGTAGCCCACACGAACCACAGGTGAATCTGGGTTTAGTGGCGGGCGTAAGCGTTCAACAAAAAAGACCCACTTTGTAGTTGTATTGTTTTCTCCCCCTCTAGCCTCCTTCAAAATGAGCACAAGGCAGTCCCTCGAGTATTTTTCAACTTTTTAGCAAAAATAACGCTAAAAAATACGCATTTCTTGTCGTTTGCAATCCTTTGATGTTAGAAAGCTATACTTCTCCGACTATAAATGACGCTATAAATGCACGTACTGCCACTACAGCAGATACGATACGCACACCAACATAGGTCACCCGGAGACTTAAAACCCCGGATCCCTAAGCGAACTTGCACTCTATAAACGCAGATACGATACGCACACCAGTGTACGATACCTTAAAGGAACCTGTACGTCAATGGTCACCCGGAGGCTTTAAACCCCCGGTTCTCTAAGTGAACTTACACTCTAACAACTTTCTACCTCGGTTGCCCCGACAAGAAGACTGTCGGAAGCGTTTGGAAACGTATGTGGTTATGTTATCATCGGAAAGAAAACAATACGGCCGCTCTTGTTCACCCAGGATGGCCAAGCTCCGCTTGCCGAAGACAGACACTTCTTCGCTTGGTCCGTGCCGCCCGCTACACTATCGATATCTGGTTGCACCGTGTTACACTACGGACTTCCCATTACGCTACCGCGCATTCGTTGCACTACCGTCTGTCACTTACCGGACCGCGTTGCACTGCCGGTATCTCCTTGCATTACCAAATAGTTACACTGTCGTTCCGTTGCCGTTCTGCAACACATTTCCGCTACACGACCAATCGGGTTCCCGGTAGAAACGGACTTCACACTACCGCTACTCTACGGTTACAATACCGCTACACTACCTTTACAATATCGCTACACTACCGTTACAATACCGCTACACTACCGTTACAATACCGCTACACTACCGCTACAATACCGCTACACTACCGTTACAATACCGCTACACTACCGTTACAATACCGCTACACTACCGTTACAATACCGCTACAATACCGCTACACTACCGTTACAATACCGCTACACTACAGTTACACTACCACTACACGACCATTACATTACCGTTGCTGGTTAACTAAGGTTCTACCACCGTCACCCTACCGTTTCATCCCGTCTCCTTTCCTATTGCCAGTGCACGCCACACAACCCTGCAGACGCGGAACAGCCGCTTGGAAGAGCAGGCGCACAGCGCCGGCTCGCAGCTAGAAGCCACGCGCGCCGCTCACGACGACTCCCGGGCCGCGTGCGTGGAGCTCGAGCGGCAGGTCGTCGAGAAGAGGGAAGAGGCCGCCCGCCTCGCGACGACCCTCGGCATCGAACGCACCGCGTGGGAGGCCAAAACGCTTGCCGCCGAGCAGCAGTGGAAGCACCGCTGCGCGCAGCTCGAAGAAAAGCTCGCTGCCGAAGTCCAGCGCAGCGAAGGAGAGGCCAGGCGCTCAACCGACTCCGCCGGAACGATCCAACGGCGGTACGACGAGTTGTCAGCCGCACACGAAGCGGCGAAGGAGACCCTCAGGGAGCTACGGGGAGAGAACGACATGCTCCGCAAATCCGCGGAGACGCTGGAGCATTCTTTGGCGGCCAAAGCGAAAGACGCGGACCGGCGCGAGCGCGAGTACGAGAAGGCGAAGCGGAAAGAGCGGGAGAAGGCGGCCGAGAAGGCGAAGGGGCTCGAAAAAGCGATGCGGGAGCAGGAACGCGAGTTCCGGGAGCGCGAGGCGTCGGCGTCGCCGGTCGTGGTCGACCTGGTTTCCCGGGCGGAGAAGGCGGAGCGGACCGTCGCGGACTTAGCCGAGGAGTTCAAAAAGGTCGCGAGCGCCACGAGCCTCAACAACACGATGCTGACCGAGCACGACATGGTCGAGCGCGAGCGCACCGTCTGGGAGCTGGAAATGAGGTGCGCGCAACAATCTGTTTTTTTTCCCTTTTTTTTTCGAGACATTGACTACTACTACGAGACATTGCAATGTGTTCCAAAAATGTACGCCTGAGCAATGAGCGAATCAACACCAAACTGAAGATCATGTCACTGTCACAGTTTACATGTCCGTGCTTCACATGGAGATCCCTAACTCAAGACATGTGGATGCGTCAACGCAACAGTTTTTGAAAGGATATTTTTGTGTGAACAATGCATTGTTGGTACTAAAAAATAGTAGTTGGCAGCGTACTACATGAAACTTACCAAAGCAGGCGAGTTCCGCTTGTGCGCACAAACAAAAGATATATGTGTGAGCACCTGCTTTGTAGGAAATACTTGAGGAGGCTGCCAGCTGCAAAAGATCAAAGGATGTAAATGTGCTGGAGCCCACACGAAACACAGGTGAATCTGGGTTCAGTGCTGGCGTATGCGTTCAACAAACGCTTGACGATAAACTGCATGTCATGCCGCGGGACGGGAGTCAACCGCTCCTGTCGTATCAAAACAGAGGAACACAAAAAACAATAGGGAAGGTGCGACTCGCATTTTCTTATGGTAACAACCGCGGTTGTCATTATCAAAAAGTGACGGTTGGCAGCGTACTGTGGAAATTACCATACAGGTGATAGCACATACGCACAAACATATATGCCGGCTGTACCATCACGTGAGGACATGGACCTCACCGATATCGATTGGGGGAGCCACAATTAACATTTTGGTAGACATTTTCCACCAAATTTCCGAAAATAGGGGGGGGGGGGGGTAAAAATGTCACCTGTGGGAATTGACCCAAAAAAAAGTCCTTCGTGGGGTTCGAACCGCGGACCCTTGTGTCGACCCCTGTTTTTCCACCCAAAAATTCACGTTTGGATTTCGTTCCAACGACAACGAACGACAACCTGATGTTTAGGCTAGACACAACCTGATGATCTCCCACAAGGCTGTTATGTGCTCAGCAACGTGCTGGAACACCATTTCATAGTCCACATGGCACAAGAACGTCCAGGGGTGTGCGAGAATCACGCTCACGAAGTATGAAATTGCGTAATCTTCGAAAATCCGTCTGAAGACTATGCGGTGATGCATTTCTTTTTTTCCTGCCGACACGCAGCAGTGTAGCTGAGTCGCAAGGTTGGCGATTCCGGAGCCACTGACCCGGGTTCAAACCCGGACGATCAGAGTTTTTTCATTTTTCGTCAGTAGTGCCAGACGGAATTTTGTTGTTGTTGTTGTTAGTTGACGTTCAATCCCAGCTGGACGTCCATTTTAGTCAGGTGGATGCACAAGCGTGTTCTGGCCGAGATCACGCGTGTGTACCTCTCAAAGTGACAGAACTTTGACGTCTCCGTCCAAATTGTGGCTGCAAACGCGTGTTCTTGCCGAGAACACGCTTGTGCCGCCGGGTGCGAACTGGTTGCACAAGCGTATTCTGCAATTTTGCAATTTTGTTGGATGCAATTTGGTGCCGTAGACGCGGGTTCAATCCCG
>JAPJBO010001327.1:0-50900 GCA_030068145.1 Diplonema papillatum | reverse complement strand
AGAGAGAGAGAGAGAGAGAGAGAGAGAGAGAGAGAGAGAGACGAGAGAGAGAGAGAGAGAGATTTTTGAACTTGGTGTTCAGCAACACCTCCCATTCTGACTTCAGAATGACACCTAACAGGGGGGAAGGAAACAATGAAAGAGGAGTTTTAGTTTCGTAGTCTGAGCCTGCGTCTTTTGGATGGTGTATCCTGCTCTTCTAGGTCAAACACAGGGGGGGTTAGTTCTGGGGTCTCTTCTCGAGCTCTCTTCCCAAAATCAGGGTGAGTGGAGACTTTTGGTGAGTCAGGGGCAACAACTTTGGTGTCCACTTTGGCATTTGCCTTGAGTTTCCGGTCTAGCTCTGGCTTCTTTGCATCAAAGGTGTGGCAAGCCACCTTTTCAGCAGCCTGAGATGCTGAGGCTGGTGCTGGAAGCCTTGTGAGGATCAAGCTCTCCAACAATTTCATGTGGTCAGAAAGCTCTGTCACAGCTGACTTCCAGGGTTCTACAGGTGGGGCTTCCTTTTCTTTGGCAGCAGCAACTTCTTCCTTCTCTTCAACTTCCTCAAAAGCTTCTTCCTCAACCTCAGGAACCTCAGGAAGAGGCTGGTATTCCCACAGGGGCTCAATTTCAACTTCTTCTTGTTTCACAACTGCCTCAGCTTCAACAAGGGTGTCACCAGCAGCATCTGCAGCTTCCTGTGCTTCAGCAACAGCCTTGATGCAGGCAGCTGCAGCCCTTGCACTCCTTTTTTTAGATGGTTGGGCAAGAGGGATTTCTTCTTCTTCATCTTCTTCTTGCTTAATATCAAACTCAGTGGTGATGGCATGAAACGGTAGAAGGGACGCAGCCCATCTCCAACAGCCATCATGGCGCAATGAAAAAGGTCACCATCTCCTCCTGTTATGGAAAGCCTCCATGCCTGGACCAACACACCACCAACCTTGTCTCTGGTGTTGAAGCCTCCAGTCTTGATGGAAGCTTTGAGGCGTGCCCATGTTCCATCTGCAAGCTGTGTTCCTGCAAACCAGTTAACCAGATTGTACTTGTGGTGCAGCTCCAAGCCTGCATCTCCCTGCAAGTTTCCTTTTTTGATGGCTTCCAAGACACTTGTTTCTTGGGCGAATGTGGCACCAACACCAAACTTCTTTTCTAACGTGAAAAAAACTTGGTGGATTTTTGCACCCATGAAGTCACCAATTTGGTGAACTCATCCTTCCCATGGTTCACCCATGCGTACTTCACCTTTCCTCTTGACTCTTTTTCTTCACGCCAAAAGAACTGGTCAGACATGGGGTTGAGGAGTGAGCGGTAGGTGGCTGCTCCGTCGGATGTGATAAACAGAGGGGATGAAGCGGTCCCCAACTCAATAACATGCAGGGTCAGAACCTTGTGTCTTTTTGAAAATGGCAAAAAAAAAAATTCCGGAAAAAAATTGGGTTTTTTGAATTTTAAAAGTTTGGAACAAACTCTGCAGTAATTTTTGAGGAAGTTGAGCAAATTTTTTTTTTTCCAAAAATTTTTTTAGGGCTCCATCGGCCCCGCGGGAGCGTTTTAAAAAGACACAAGGTTTTGACCCTGCATGATAATGTCCTCGTCAAGGACAGCTGAAAGCAGAGATCGGTGGCGGTGGGGGTACTACAGACACATCTGTTGAGTTTGTCCACTCACCGTGCCCGGATGGCAGAGTCACTTTTGATTGGGGTTTGATTAGGCTCATCCACTTCTGTGGAAGCTGCCTGATCACCATCTTGCACCCCTCCCCTCTCTGCACAATACCAAGAAATCGCAAGTAGGAGTACTCCCGCTCACCCTTGCTGTTCTTCCGTTTCTCTGTTCCCACAGAGAATTCGTCTAACTCCAGGCACTTGCCTGGGCCTCCAAGAGGCAGATTCTGTGCTTCCAGCAGCCGGAGGCCACTATGAGTGAGGTGAGTCAGGATCTTGTTGTACTTTGCATGCGTTCCCTTGGACATGTGGATGAAAGAATTTTGTGCTCTGTGAGACAGGCCATGAGCAAACCCACAAATCTTTTCCAAGAATTGCAAGGGTGAGATGAGAATGGTCTTCACGATGTCTGCAAGCTCCTTCTTGCACATGTTGCCTTGATCGACAAGCTCACCGCCTTTCCGAGGGCATCCCCAAGAACAGAACAGCCCCCAACGCAGCTGCCACACCTGCAAGACCATGTTGGCCAACCAGCTGAACTTGTTGTTGTTGACAGCTTCCACTTAGTCAGCTTTCGCTTGCAACCAGTGCACTTCACTGACATTGGAAGCACTTGGTATGCCATGAGTGTCTCTATTACACTTTCAGCTCCCTCTGAGGCCACCTTCAGAAGCTCCAATTCAGGCTTTGCGAGCTTTTTTTTTGCGCCTCTGTGACCCAAAATTTTGGACCAAGGTTTTGAACACGAGATTGGGGACCCAGATTTCAGTATCTTTGCCTCAAATGATCCCAATCCAAACTTTTGCCCAAATCTTGAGTCCAAAACCCAAGTTTTGACCCAAATCTTTAATCGAAATGATCCAACTGAACATTTTTTGCACCATTTTCGGGTCTGTGACCCAAGATTTGGACCAAATTTCTGAACACCAGATTTGGGGACCCAAATTTCGGTATCTTTGCCTCAAATGATCCCAATCCAAACTTTTGCCCAAATCTTGAGTCCAAAACCCAATTTGAACCAAGTTTTTGATCCAGATGCTTCAGCTGAAAATTTTCGACCAAAAATTTCGACCCAAAAATCTGACCCAAAATTTTCAACCCAAAATTGTGACCAAAATTTTCAACCCAAATTTTGACCCAAAATTTTCGACCCAAAATTTTGGTGACCTTTACCCTGCGGAGTAAAGGTTGGCGGAGTCAAGGTCGGCGGAGTCAAGATCGGCGGAGTCAAGGTCGGCGGAGTCAAGGTCGGCGGAGTCAAGGTCCGACGGAGTAAAGGTCGACGGAGTAAAGATCCACCCAAGGCAAAACACTAAAAATGCCAGAGTAAAGATTCGCCGGGGTAGAGACCTGCCACCGAAGACGTTCGCTTTCGGGACGCCGAAGGGGTACGAAGCGAAGTTGAAGATAGGTGGCACCGACATCGTGACGAAGGAAGAGCTTACAATCGTAGGATGTCTGGTCGGCACGAAGCGGACACGCAGAACACCTGCGCTACGACCAGCGTGCAGAGGTCGAGGGTGCAGAGGTCGGGGCTAGCGGCAATGGCGGTTCTACCGGCGGCGACATACGGCTCGGAGTTCGTGCTTCCGACGGTGCGGAAGTTCACCGCAGCATTGCTCAGAGGCGTCTGGGACCCGGTGAGGCTGCATCGGGCACAGGAGGCCGTGTTGGGCATTCTAAACAAGGCCCACATGCTCGACCCCTACACAGTGCTGCCATATCGGTCGCTCGGCATGATCGCAGAAGTGTGCCGAAAGAGGCCGGTATGGAGGGCCCGCGTCGCAACAGTTCGAAGGGCGTATGGCAGCAGAATCCGCGCATGGGGACCGATCGGTATTGTGGCAGGTCTTTAGTCACAGTCGCACAAGGCATTTTACCAGGAAAATTCTTTAGTCACAGTCGCGATTGTGGCCCTTAACATTTTCACTATGAAAATCTTTAGTCACAGTCGTGATTGTGACCCTTCACATTTTCACTATGAAAATCTTTAGTCACAGTCGCGATTGTGACCCTTCACATTTTCACTATGAAAATCTTTAGTCACAGTCGCGATTGTGGCCCTTCACATTTTCACTATGAAAATCTTTAGTCACAGTCGCGATTGTGGCCCTTCACATTTTCACTATGAAAATCTTTAGTCACAGTCGCGATTGTGGCCCTTCACATTTTCACTATGAAAATCTTTAGTCACAGTCGCGATTGTGGCCCTTCACATTTTCACTATGAAAATCTTTAGTCACAGTCGTGATTGTGACCCTTAACATTTTGGGTCAAAAGTTTGGGTCAAAAATTTTGGGTCAAAATTTTTGGGTCAAAATTTTTGGTCAAAAATTTGGGTCAAAAATTTTGGGTCAAAATTTTTGGGTCAAAAATTTTGGTCAAAAATTTTGGGTCAAAAATTTGGGTCAAAAATTTTGGGTCAAAAATTTTGGTCAAAATTTTTGGATCAAAATTTTTGGATCAAAATTTTTGGATCAAAATTTTGGACCCAAAATTTTGGGTTCAAAATTTTGAGTTGAAAGGGCAGCTGTTGACGTTTCCCCACCACCAGAGCCTCAAGAGGGTGGTAGTCAACAAGGCGCGTTTTTTATTTTTAGGTGGAGTGTCGAGGGCTTACGGTTCTTGCCTGCCCCCCTAATCTCCACCCCCTCCCTTTTTTGGTTATTTTTTTTTTTTCGGGGGGAGGGCCCCATTTTTTTTTGTTTTTTCTCTCACTCTGAGAAGTTTTTTTCACTGGCAGTGGGCAAAAAACCAATTTTACCCACTGTGTTTTTTTCACTAGTGAAAAAAAAACTTTTTTTCTTCACTAGTGAAAAAAAAATTTTTTTTTTTCACTGGTGCCAATTTTTTTTTTCCCCCATTTTTTTGGCTGAAAGGGGTCAAGAACAGGTCAAAAGTGCAGTAGTATGCAGTTTTGGCTGCCCCAAAAAAACTTCCATTGTGAGAGAAAAAAAGTCTCTCACTGGTCAAATGTGGTCGTAAATTGGGGAAAAAATCCCCACTGTGCGTTCGTTTCTTGTTTTTCGGGTTTCGGGGGCCTTTCCGAGGTCCCTCGGGGGTGGAAAAGGCCTCTCGGCAGGGAAAACGGTCGCCACTCGGGACCCCTTCGGGGCCCCTCGTGGCGACCGTTTTCCCTGCCTCGAGGCCTTTTCCACCCCCTCGGGACCTCTACAAGGCCCCCTCAACCCGAAAAACAAAAACTCACTACAGTGGGTTTTCCCCAATTTCTCCCACTTTGACCAGTGAGAGAACGTATATCTTTTTGGTTTTCAACTTGGTTTTCAGGAACACCTCCCATTCTAAAGTAGAATGGCATTTAAATAGGAAGGAAGGAGGGAAAAAATGACAGGAGAGTAGCAATTCAAAACAGGAAAAAATAGAAAGTAAGAGAGCTTTTGCTTGAAAAAAACAGAACTACCAGAGGATGTCGTAACAAATAGGAAAGAGCGGGACACTTGGCGGTTCTGCTTCAGGGTCTTCATCAATGTCATCAATGTCATCAAGGTCATCAATATCATCAACACAATCGAGACATTGATGAGTTGCTGCTGCAACTGCAGGAATCATCTCTCCTGCTATTCTAGCCGCGTCATAAACTCGAAAGGGAAGAGAAATGCGAAGCAACGGGCTGGTAACATGCAGGGTCAAAACCTTGTGTCTTTTTGAAAATGGCAAAAAAAAAAATTCCGGAAAAAAATTGGGGCTTTTGAATTTTAAAATTTTGGAACAAACTCTGCAGTAATTTTTGAGGAAGTTGAGCAATTTTTTTTTTTTCCAAAAAAATTCTTAGGGCTCCATCGGCCCCGCGGGAGCGTTTTGAAAAGACACAAGGTTTTGACCCTGCATGGTAAACACAACAAACGAAGTGGAATAACGAGAAAGCCTTGCGAACAACAAGGTCGCAGGGGGAGGGAGGGCGGGTTCTTTTTACGCTTTACGTTTCACCCACCACAACCACTACCCCTGGATCATGGTGTATGCTTGGAAAGTCACACCAGTGCGGCCATATTCGGGTCGTTGATTCCCCCGATAAATCAGCAGAATCATCTCTCCTGCTATTCTAGCCGCGTCATAAACTCGAAAGGGAAGAGAAATGCGAAGCAACGGGCTGGTAAACACAATAACAAACGAAGTGGAATAACGAGAAAGCCTTGCGAACAACAAGGTCGCATCCAGCCTCCACTACGCCGGTCCTGTGAGAAAGCTCCACACCGCAAGTGTAACCTTCTCCTTGTTTTCCTTTGTCATCCTCGTTGGAGGAATCCGTGATGGCAAGTCGGCGGGATTGGATGCTGACTTTACCCACTCGAGTGAGAATGCACATCTTCGGTCTTGCAAATACTGCAGGGCCCCAACGACGGAGTCGTTCAGGAGCCTGCTCTTCACGCACTGCTTCTTTCTTGCTACACCAGCAACTGTGGTGTTGTCGACGAAAACACTAATAAACTTACCGGACGCTCCGGCTGGCAGCATCTGTAAAACACAGAACAATGCTCGAGCTTCCAACTCGTTGATGTGGCGCGTCTTGTAGAAGTGCGACCACTCTTCACCGTGCACAAAGACTTCGTTCGTACACCTGTTGACAATGACGCCTCCCCATCCTTTCAGGCTGGCGTCCACGAATACCGTGAATGTAGCCGGTTTGGATGCACCCGAGATACACCTTTCCTGTTGGGCCCGGTGGAGCCATTCCTGCAACTCGGCTGCAACTGAGGGGGGAACAGAAACACTTGTTGACGGCATCTTTGTGCCTCGGTTTAGGTGATTCACCACCCTCCGCAGAAACTTTAGGGCGAACCAATATGTTCCTGGGAACACACCAGAAATAGCAGACGCATGAAGCAGCCTGCCTGCCAACGATTCCAGCTCTTCTGCCGGAAGTCGCCCCCACACATTCACTGCCTCGAGTTTGCTCCGGATCTTTGTCGAAGGCCGTACAACTGACCTTTCATGATCCCACTCTACTCCCAGAAACACGTACCGTTTCACACAAGTTTGTGAATCTTCGGGTTTCCATGTGAGATCACAATGCTCAGCAGTTTTGTCCAATCGGGCTGATTCCCGGATGACAGCGTTAGATCGCCCGGTGTATCGGATATTATCTATCCACACATGGACAGTCACACCTTTCGCCGCAAAAGCTGGCTTCACATACACAGGATCACCTGCCGCTACAGCAGCCAGAGTGTGCATCAGCTCGGGTGCACAACAATGGCCCATGGGGAGACGGTTTAAACTCCACCAGTTCCCTGAAGAGTCAGAAAAACGGAAAAGGTGTCGACTCTCGACTGGCACCTCTATCGCATAGAACCCGGTTTTGAAGTCTCGGGTTGTGCCGCATTCACTTTGTACTGCTGACAAGTAATGTGAGACATGCCCTATTGGGACATTGGCTTCGTAGCCTTGACTACAGAGCACATCGTTCGCATCCCGGGTCCACAAGATGAACCTCTGTCTGAGGCCGCTCTCTTTCTCTTCGATGACAGTGAAAGGAACGTTCTGCGAGACTCCGGGCCCGTCGGCGTGTGATGTGATTCCGTGTTCGAACAATGCAGTCGCATGTGATGCAGTTAGCATTGACGGTCGGTTTGACTTAGGTTTCATAGCGCACTTGGTGCTCGGCGGGAAAAAGGTTAAGCGCCACACCTCATCAAACCTACGGAGCGCCGAAGGTGACATCCTCTCCCTCATCATCTCTATGTTCATGGGTGGAACACGCGAAACATGAAGAGGTGAATCCCTCTCCGTTTGAGACGCAGGCAGTCTTGTTTGTTTGGTCCGCCTTGTAACCGAGAACCTGTTTTGGCGATTTTGAAGAATGGGCTGGAAAGTGAGAGACGAAAGATACGCATTCACAGCAGCACGGTCACCTTGTCGGTCGCCAACATCCGTGCCGTCGCCAGAGGGTCTCCGCCGTACCGCAGGGTCACCTCTGCAAGTCCTTCTTTTACCTTGTGCTTTGCAAGACGAGATATCAAGACTTCGGGGATTTGGTGCCCTTCGACAATCCTCTGGATCGCATGGGTGACTGCCCCCCTCTTGATGCTGTGCGCGCTGTACATTTTCATCTGGTGAGACATCTGCCAATGTGCGTTGAGTGTGCTTGTAGTCCAAGTGGTCAGCCTGTTGAAGGGGAGCTGTGATTTCAACAAGAGGCAAATGGCCGCTGTCAGGTCGCCCTTCACTACCGTCCATCTGGATTGAGTGAACGGCATTGCTGCTCTCCCTTTCGGGAGAGTGTACCAATCGACCACTACTTCGTCTTCGCGAATGTGGATGAAGTTCGCGGTGGCCAGCATTGACACCTCCGTCCATCTGGACGCTGTCTTCCACGCAATCAGCGCTGCAAGACACACACGAGGGCTCTGCCGGAATGCCCACGCCACGAGAACAGACTTCTCCATGGGAATTGCTTGATGAAGGGGAATAGCCGCCCCACTGGCTCTGAGAGCTCTGAGCAGAGGCTGATTGATCAAACCCATATCATGCAGGGTCAGAACCTTGTGTCTTTTTGAAACGCTCCCGCGGGGCTGATGGACCCCAAAAAAAAAATTTGGCAAAAAAAAATTTTGCTCAACTTCCGCAAAAATTACTGCAGAGTTTGTTCCAAACTTTTAAAATTCAAAAAACCCATTTTTTTTCCAGAAAATTTTTTTTTGCCATTTTCAAAAAGACACAAGGTTTTGACCCTGCATGATATGCCGGAACGTTCCAGAAAGTCCTTTGGCATATGTCAGCATCGCTTGCGGCCGCACCCCCGTAGCCAATACAAACAGGCATGCAGAGTCCGGGGTCGCTGGCATGTCTTTTTACGCTTTACGTTTCACCCACCACAACCACTACCCCTGGATCATGGTGTATGCTTGGAAAGTCACACCAGTGCGGCCATATTCGGGTCGTTGATTCCCCCAATAAATCAGCAGAACTTCTTCGACCTTTCTCCTTTGGCTCTTCCCCAGGGGAGCTTGATGGTGCACTGCTTGCAGCACAGATGGATCTGCTTGCATCAGCTTCCTGCAAGAGCTTTACAGCCAACTGCAACGACTCCACCTGCTGTTGCAATGCCACAACCCTGGGTTCCCCTTGGTTGAAGATCTCGCTGTACACCAACCGCAAAGCATCTCCAAAGGCCAGTAAAGTAAAATGGAGCTTATCTTTGCCCCCGTGGTGCAGCTTTCGTAGTTTAACTGAGGGAATTCTGTATCGCAAGGCACTCTCCCACAGGTTACCTTACACGTGTGAGGTCTCTATTTCAGTTCATTTGCGTTTCGTTTGCAACACTCACAGTTCGTCTGCTTAGGAGTACTTGATTTCAGTGTGTGGAAGACCCATTTCACCGTGTCCATGTTTCGTTTGCAACACTAAACAGCCGTCTGCCAAACAGTCGCAATTGCGTGTGCAGGTTGCGGTTGCGCCTTCGGCGCTTTAATCTTTTATTAAGAGAGATCGATCAGATTGTTCACAGTCGATTTCAGCGTATGAGGTCCCTATTTCAGTTCATTTACGTTTCGTTTGCAACACTCACAGTTCGTCTGCTTAGGAGCACTTGATTTCAGTGTGTGGAAGACGCATTTCAGTGTGCTCGTGATTCGTTTGCAACACTAAACAGCCGTCTGCCTTCGAACAGTCGCAATTGCGTGTGCAAAGTTTGATTGGGTGGTTGCGCCTTCGGCGCTTTAATCTTTTATTAAGAGAGATCGATCAGATTGTTCACAGTCGATTTCAGCGTATGAGGTCCCTATTTCAGTTCATTTACGTTTCGTTTGCAACACTCACAGTTCGTCTGCTTAGGAGCACTTGATTTCAGTGTATGGAAGACCCATTTCAGCGTGTTCATGTTTCGTTTGCAACACTAAACAGCCGTTTGCCTTGGAACAGTCGCAATTGCGTGTGCAAAGTTGGATTGGGTGGTTGCGCCTTCGGCGCTTTAATCTTTTATTAAGAGAGATCGATCAGATTGTTCACAGTCGATTTCAGTGTATGAGGTCCCTATTTCAGTTCATTTACGTTTCGTTTGCAACACTCACAGTTCGTCTGCTTAGGAGCACTTGATTTCAGTGTATGGAAGACCCATTTCAGCGTGTTCATGTTTCGTTTGCAACACTAAACAGCCGTCTGCCTTGGAACAGTCGCAATTGCGTGTGCAAAGTTGGATTGGGTGGTTGCGCCTTCGGCGCTGTAATCTTTTATTAAGAGAGATCGATCAGATTGTTCACAGTCGATTTCAGCGTATGAGGTCCCTATTTCAGTTCATTTACGTTTCGTTTGCAACACTCACAGTTCGTCTGCTTAGGAGCACTTGATTTCAGTGTATGGAAGACCCATTTCAGCGTGTTCATGTTTCGTTTGCAACACTAAACAGCCGTTTGCCTTGGAACAGTCGCAATTGCGTGTGCAAAGTTGGATTGGGTGGTTGCGCCTTCGGCGCTTTAATCTTTTATTAAGAGAGATCGATCAGATTGTTCACAGTCGATTTCAGTGTATGAGGTCCCTATTTCAGTTCATTTACGTTTCGTTTGCAACACTCACAGTTCGTCTGCTTAGGAGCACTTGATTTCAGTGTATGGAAGACCCATTTCAGCGTGTTCATGTTTCGTTTGCAACACTAAACAGCCGTCTGCCTTGGAACAGTCGCAATTGCGTGTGCTAAGTTGGTTTGGGTGGTTGCGCCTTCGGCGCATTAATCTTTTATTAGGAGAGATCGATCAGATAGTTCGCAGTCGATTTCAGCGTGTGAGGTCTCTATTTCAGTTCATTTGCGTTTCGTTTGCAACACTCACAGTTCGTCTGCTTAGGAGCACTTGATTCCAGTGTATGGAAGACCCATTTCAGCGTGTTCATGTTTCGTTTGCAACACTAAACAGCCGTCTGCCTTGGAACAGTCGCAATTGCGTGTGCTAAGTTGGTTTGTGTGGTTGCGCCTTCGGCGCATTAATCTTTTATTAAGAGAGATCGATCAGATTGTTCGCAGTCGATTTCAGCGTATGAGGTCCCTATTTCAGTTCATTTACGTTTCGTTTGCAACACTCACAGTTCGTCTGCTTAGGAGCACTTGATTTCAGTGTGTGGAAGTCCCATTTCAGTGTGCTCGTGATTCGTTTGCAACACTAAACAGCCGTCTGCCAAACAGTCGCAATTGCGTGTGCAAAGTTTGATTGGGTGGTTGCGCCTTCGGCGCTTTAATCTTTTATTAAGAGAGATCGATCAGATTGTTCACAGTCGATTTCAGCGTATGAGGTCCCTATTTCAGTTCATTTACGTTTCGTTTGCAACACTCACAGTTCGTCTGCTTAGGAGCACTTGATTTCAGTGTGTGGAAGACCCATTTCAGTGTGCTCGTGATTCGTTTGCAACACTAAACAGCCGTCTGCCTTGGAACAGTCGCAATTGCGTGTGCAAAGTTTGATTGGGTGGTTGCGCCTTCGGCGCTTTAATCTTTTATTAAGAGAGATCGATCAGATTGTTCACAGTCGATTTCAGCGTATGAGGTCCCTATTTCAGTTCATTTACGTTTCGTTTGCAACACTCACAGTTCGTCTGCTTAGGAGCACTTGATTTCAGTGTGTGGAAGACCCATTTCAGTGTGCTCGTGATTCGTTTGCAACACTAAACAGCCGTCTGCCTTGGAACAGTCGCAATTGCGTGTGCAAAGTTTGATTGGGTGGTTGCGCCTTCGGCGCTTTAATCTTTTATTAAGAGAGATCGATCAGATTGTTCACAGTCGATTTCAGCGTATGAGGTCCCTATTTCAGTTCATTTACGTTTCGTTTGCAACACTCACAGTTCGTCTGCTTAGGAGCACTTGATTTCAGTGTGTGGAAGACCCATTTCAGTGTGCTCGTGATTCGTTTGCAACACTAAACAGCCGTCTGCCTTGGAACAGTCGCAATTGCGTGTGCAAAGTTTGATTGGGTGGTTGCGCCTTCGGCGCTTTAATCTTTTATTAAGAGAGATCGATCAGATTGTTCACAGTCGATTTCAGCGTATGAGGTCCCTATTTCAGTTCATTTACGTTTCGTTTGCAACACTCACAGTTCGTCTGCTTAGGAGCACTTGATTTCAGTGTATGGAAGACCCATTTCAGCGTGTTCATGTTTCGTTTGCAACACTAAACAGCCGTTTGCCTTGGAACAGTCGCAATTGCGTGTGCAAAGTTGGATTGGGTGGTTGCGCCTTCGGCGCTTTAATCTTTTATTAAGAGAGATCGATCAGATTGTTCACAGTCGATTTCAGTGTATGAGGTCCCTATTTCAGTTCATTTACGTTTCGTTTGCAACACTCACAGTTCGTCTGCTTAGGAGCACTTGATTTCAGTGTATGGAAGACCCATTTCAGCGTGTTCATGTTTCGTTTGCAACACTAAACAGCCGTCTGCCTTGGAACAGTCGCAATTGCGTGTGCAAAGTTGGATTGGGTGGTTGCGCCTTCGGCGCTGTAATCTTTTATTAAGAGAGATCGATCAGATTGTTCACAGTCGATTTCAGCGTATGAGGTCCCTATTTCAGTTCATTTACGTTTCGTTTGCAACACTCACAGTTCGTCTGCTTAGGAGCACTTGATTTCAGTGTATGGAAGACCCATTTCAGCGTGTTCATGTTTCGTTTGCAACACTAAACAGCCGTTTGCCTTGGAACAGTCGCAATTGCGTGTGCAAAGTTGGATTGGGTGGTTGCGCCTTCGGCGCTTTAATCTTTTATTAAGAGAGATCGATCAGATTGTTCACAGTCGATTTCAGTGTATGAGGTCCCTATTTCAGTTCATTTACGTTTCGTTTGCAACACTCACAGTTCGTCTGCTTAGGAGCACTTGATTCCAGTGTATGGAAGACCCATTTCAGCGTGTTCATGTTTCGTTTGCAACACTAAACAGCCGTCTGCCTTGGAACAGTCGCAATTGCGTGTGCTAAGTTGGTTTGGGTGGTTGCGCCTTCGGCGCATTAATCTTTTATTAAGAGAGATCGATCAGATAGTTCGCAGTCGATTTCAGCGTGTGAGGTCTCTATTTCAGTTCATTTGCGTTTCGTTTGCAACACTCACAGTTCGTCTGCTTAGGAGCACTTGATTCCAGTGTATGGAAGACCCATTTCAGCGTGTTCATGTTTCGTTTGCAACACTAAACAGCCGTCTGCCTTGGAACAGTCGCAATTGCGTGTGCTAAGTTGGTTTGTGTGGTTGCGCCTTCGGCGCATTAATCTTTTATTAAGAGAGATCGATCAGATTGTTCGCAGTCGATTTCAGCGTATGAGGTCCCTATTTCAGTTCATTTACGTTTCGTTTGCAACACTCACAGTTCGTCTGCTTAGGAGCACTTGATTTCAGTGTGTGGAAGTCCCATTTCAGTGTGCTCGTGATTCGTTTGCAACACTAAACAGCCGTCTGCCAAACAGTCGCAATTGCGTGTGCAAAGTTTGATTGGGTGGTTGCGCCTTCGGCGCTTTAATCTTTTATTAAGAGAGATCGATCAGATTGTTCACAGTCGATTTCAGTGTATGAGGTCCCTATTTCAGTTCATTTACGTTTCGTTTGCAACACTCACAGTTCGTCTGCTTAGGAGCACTTGATTTCAGTGTGTGGAAGACCCATTTCAGTGTGCTCGTGATTCGTTTGCAACACTAAACAGCCGTCTGCCTTCGAACAGTCGCAATTGCGTGTGCAAAGTTTGATTGGGTGGTTGCGCCTTCGGCGCTTTAATCTTTTATTAAGAGAGATCGATCAGATTGTTCACAGTCGATTTCAGCGTATGAGGTCCCTATTTCAGTTCATTTACGTTTCGTTTGCAACACTCACAGTTCGTCTGCTTAGGAGCACTTGATTTCAGTGTGTGGAAGACCCATTTCAGTGTGCTCGTGATTCGTTTGCAACACTAAACAGCCGTCTGCCTTGGAACAGTCGCAATTGCGTGTGCAAAGTTGATTGGGTGGTTGCGCCTTCGGCGCTTTAATCTTTTATTAAGAGAGATCGATCAGATTGTTCGCAGTCGATTTCAGCGTATGAGGTCCCTATTTCAGTTCATTTACGTTTCGTTTGCAACACTCACAGTTCGTCTGCTTAGGAGCACTTGATTTCAGTGTGTGGAAGACCCATTTCAGTGTGCTCGTGATTCGTTTGCAACACTAAACAGCCGTCTGCCTTGGAACAGACCCCCATATGACCCCTATATGACCCCCATATGACCCCTATATGACCCCCATATGACCCCCATATGACCCCCATATGACCCCCATATGACCCCCATATGACCCCCATATGACCCCTATATGACCCCCATATGACCCCTATATGACCCCCATATGACCCCTATATGACCCCTATATGACCCCTATATGACCCCCATATGACCCCTATATGACCCCCATATGACCCCTATAATGACGCCCATATGACCCACCAGTAATGACCCCTATCATGACCCCATATGACCCCCCATATGACCCCTATATGACCCCACATATGACCCCCATATGAAACCCCTATATGACCCCCATATGACCCCCATATGACCCCCATAATGACCCATATACCCCATATGACCCCATATGACTCCTATATTGACCCCCATATGACCCCCATATGACCCCCATTGACCCCTATATGACCCCCATATGACCCCACATGACCCCTAATATGACCCCTATATGACCCCCATATGAACCCTATATGACCCCTATCTGACCCTATATGACCCCCATAATGACCCCTATATGACCCCATATGACCCCTATGACCCCCATATGAACCCCCATCTGACGCCCCATATGACCCCTAATATGACCCCTATATGACCCCTATATGACCCCTATATGACCCCCATAATGACCCCTATATGACCCCCATATGACCCCATATGACCCCCCATATGACCCTATATGACCATATGACCGCCTATATGACCCCTATATGACCCCATATGACCCCCATATACACCCCATATCAGTGTGGGCCCTGTGCCGATTGTGCCGATTGTGCCGAAAAAAACGTGCCGGGCACCTGTGCCGGCACGATTTTCGGCACACCGGCACAACGAGCCGTCATAGCAAATGGTACCAAAATTATACCACCTCGATACCATGAACATAGCTAAAAGTGGAAGTCGACACATCATGAAGATCCAGTTTTCACAATTTTCAGTTTTTTTTGGGGGGGACCCCCCCCCCCCCAAATTTGGGGTGGGGGGGTGCCCCACCAGGTAGCACGAGTGCCTCTGCAATCGTGGGTGTTGTTGGAGCCACCGGCAGCCACGAGTAGCCACCGGCAGTAGTCACAGTAGCTACCGGTAGCCACCAGTAGCCAACGCAAGCCACCGGCAGTAGCACCAGGAGCCACCGGTAGCCACTAGCAGTAGCCACAGTAGCCACCAGCAGCCACAGTAGCCACCGGCAGTAGTCACGAGTAGCTACCGGTAGCCACCAGTAGCCACACGCAGCCACCGGCAGTAGCCACCAGGAGCCACCGGTAAGCCACTAGCAGCCACCAGTAGATCCACCAGCAGCCACAGTAGCCCCACCGGGCAGTAGTCCACGAGTAGCTACGTAGCACCAGTAGCCACACGCAGCCACCGGCAGTAGCCACAAGGAGCCACCGGTAGCCACTAGCAAGCCACCAGTAGTCACCAGCAGCCACGAGTAAAGCCACCAGCCAGTAGTCACCCCCGCAGCCGCGAGTAGCCACGAGTAGCTACCAGTAGCCACCGGTAGCCACCGTAGGCCCGGTACCACCAGTAGCCACACGCAGCCACCGGCAGTAGCACCAGGAGCCACCAGTAGCCACTAGCAGCCACGAGTAGCCACCATTAGTCACCAGCAGCACCAGGAGCCACCGGCAGCCACCGGCAGTAGTCACGAGCAGCCACGAGCAGCCACCAGTAGTCACCAGCAGCCTCGAGTAGCCACGAGTAGCTACCAGTAGCCACCAGTAGCCTCCGGTAGCCACTAGCAGCCAACGAGTAGCCACCATTGGTCACCAGGAGCCACCAGGAGCCACCAGGAACAGGAGCCACCAGGAGCCACCAGGAGCCACCGGCAGCACACCGGCAGCCACCACTTAGCCACCGGCAAGTAGTCACCAGCAGCCACTAGCAGCCACTAGCAGCCACGAGTAGCCACCAGTAGTCACCAGTAGTCACCAGTAGTCACCAGCAGCCGCGAGTAGCCAGCGAGTAGCTACCAGTAGCCACGCGGTAGCCACCAGTAGCCACACGCAGCCACCGGCAGTAGCCACCAGGAGCCACCGTAGCCACTGGTAGCCACTAGCAGCCACGAGTAGCCAGCATTAGTCACCAGGAGCCACGAGTAGCTACAGGAGCCACCAGTGGCCACCAGCAGCAACCAGTAGCCACCAGTAAGGCACCGGCAGCCACCAGCAGCAACCAGCAGTAGCCACCGGCCAGCCACCACTAGCCACCAGCAGTCACTGGTAGCCACCAGCAGCCGCGAGTAGCCACGAGTAGCTACCAGTTGGCACCAGGAAGCCACCGGAACCAACCGGTCGGCACCAGGTAGTAGCCACCGGTAGCCACGCGTAGCCACCAGAAGTCACCGTGGCTATTGGTAGCTACTCGTGGCTACTCGCGGCTACTGGTGACTACTGGTGGCTACTCGTGGCTGCTACTCGTGGCTGCTATGGCTCCTGGTGGCTACTGCCGGTGGCTGCTCGTGGTGCTAGTGGCTGCTGGTGACTACTGATGGCTGCTAGTGGCTACCGGTGGCTCCTGGTGGCTACTGCTGGTGGCTGCGTGGTAGCTACTCGTGGCTACTCGCGGCTGCTGGTGACTTACAGGTGGCTGCTCGTGGCTGCTAGTGGCTGCTGGTGACTACTGCCGGTGGCTACTGGCGGCTGCCGGTGGCTTCTGGCTGGCTCCTGGTGGCTGCTGGTAGCTACTCGCGGCTGCTGGTGACTACTGGTGGCTACTCGTGGCTGCTAGTGGCTCCTGGTGGCTACTGCCGGTGGCTGCGTGTGGCTACTGGTGGCTACCGGTGGCTACTGGTAGCTACTCGTGGCTACTCGCGGCTGCTGGTGACTACAGGTGGCTACTCGCGGCTGCTGGTGACTACAGGTGGCTACTCGTGGCTGCGAGTGGCTGCTGGTGACTACTGCCGGTGGCTTCTGGTGGCTCCTGGTGGCTGCTGGTGGCTGCTGGTAGCTACTCGTGGCTGCTGGTGACTAATGGTGGCTACTCGTGGCTGCTAGTGGCTACCGGTGGCTACTGGTAGCTACTCGTGGGACATCTTGTACTGGAGCGGGAACTTCTTGTAGAGCTCGCTCTGCTCAGTGGTTTGCAATGTTGGTGATGGCCTCTTGGGCGGAACCTACTTGTGCTCCACGATTGCAGAGGCACTGGGCTGCACAGTGCTACCTGGTGGGGCACCCCCCACCCCCAAATTTGGGGGGGGGGTTTGCAGAGAACGTGCTTGGAATGGGTATGTGCTCAACACCGCACTGGTCCCGTCTGCGCCGTGTTTCGGTCCTTTAAGCCACGGACACATAAGGCGGACCATCATCAGCGTGGAACCTGAGTGTCTGCAGACAGGACTGCGGTGTGAGTCTGGTTTGTGCACAGTGCTACCTGGTGGGGCACCCCCCACCCCCAAATTTGGGGGGGGGGGGGTCCCTGAAAAAAAAAACTGAAAATTGTGAAAACTGGATCTTCATGATGTGTCGACTTCCACTTTTAGCTGTGTTCATGGTATCGAGGTGGTATAATTTTGGTACCATTTTGCTATGACGGCTCGTTGTGCCGATTGTGCCGCTGTGCCGGCACAGCGGCACGCGGCACACTGTGCCGGGGAGTGTGCCGCGTGCCGGCACAGGGCCCACACTGCCCATATGACCACCATATGACCCCTATATGACCCCTATATGACCCCTATATGACCCCCATATGACCCCCATATGACCCCTATATGACCCCCATATGACCCCCATATGACCCAATATGACCCCTATATGACCCCCATATGACCCCATATGACCCCTATATGACCCCTATATGACCCCTATATGACCCCCATATGACCCCCATATGACCCCCATATGACCCCCATATGACCCCCATATGACCCCTATATGACCCCTATATGACCCCTATATGACCCCCATATGACCCCCATATGACCCCCATATGACCCCATATGACCCCCATATGACCCCTATATGACCCCCATATGACCCCTATATGACCCCTATATGACCCCTAGTATGACCCCTATATGACCCCATATGACCCCTATTGACCCCCATATGACCCCCATATGACCCCCCATATGACCCCTATATGACCCCTATATGACCCCCATATGACCCCTATATGACCCCCATATGACCCCCATATGACCCCCATATGACCCCCCATATGACCACCATATGACCCCTATATGACCCCTATATGACCCCTATATGACCCCCTATGACCCCATATGACTACATATATATGAGAGGCCATGTGCGTCTGTGTGTCTGTCTGTGTGTCTGTCTGTGTGTGCTCGGCAGGTCCAAAAATCGAACGACTTTTTCACCGAAACGACAAAATTTCGGGAGCCTATCACTCCACCGCTCGGACTAGAACTCATAATTTACGTGGCGTCTCTCTTAAAAGGTGGACGAAATTTTTGGGCCGAACCACCTTAGAGCGCGGCGCCCCGCACGGGGGCTCGGGTCACAGAAAATTTCGAACCAGACTCCAGTACAAGTGGGGACTTTTTTTTCGGGAATCAGTTTTTCACCCCGCCGGCGGACTTTGTGTCAAAATTTCCGGAAAATTTTTTCGAAATTTTTTTTTTTCACCTTAGAGCGCGCGCCCCCCCCCCCCCCCCCCCTCCCCCCACCCCTAAAACGGCACAGGACTGGTTCTCCATTGACAAACGCCTTGCTTAAGCTCGGCACCCGGTTGCTTTGGCAACCTGTCGCTTTTGTGACGCCACAAACTTCGTTTCCCGAGACGTTACCATACGGCCCAACCCCCGAACACCAAGAGAGGTACAGTTTGGAAGGGACTGCATGTCAAAGCAGGAAAAGGCATATGGAAACGCTCAGAACCGATAAAGAACAAAAAAAGTCGTAACCCAACACAGGACGAGAAGGAAGGAGCAGCACCACCAGAACCGAGAGAAAGAACAAAAAAAGAAGAATACTACGCACCAAACCCACCACCCTCCCCAACCCGGGCTTCCTTTTTACCCCTGCAAACCCGTGAATAGGTGCTACGGGAGTATCTGGCAACCGCTGCTTAACAGTGCTCACGTGGGCGGTGTCTTCGGACAGCACCTCGTGATGTTCGCATCACAAAACAAAGAAGACAGTGAAATGGTCGTTACCTGGTCGGGTTTCGCTCGCGACCGTTTCCTGAACAATCCTTCACTAAATCCGCGGTTAAATAACCTGGCCTCAGTGGTGCAAGCACCACGCGCTCTTCAAACCCAAGAAACATTTTCCACCCCGGGGCGGGTTCCGGGTCAAAAAAAATTTTCGAAAAAAAAGTAGTTTTTTCGAGGTTTTTGGGGTGTTTAAGCGCGTTTTGGGGGTTCAAAGTCGTTTTTTCGACTGAAAAATTTTCGGTGACCAAAACCACCTTAGTGAAATTTAGGGCGCCCAGCGGGTTCCGGGTGGAATTTTTGGTCGAAAAAAATTTCGAAATTTTTCTTCATTTTTCGGACTTTTTAGAGTACTTTGACTTGTTTTTTTTTGAAATCTTTTCCGTTTTTTCTTCCCCAACCCGGGCCGATAGGCCCGGGTTGGGGAAGTAAACACGCTCCGAAGGAGCGTGACCCCTATATGACCCCATATGACCCCCATATGACCCCTATATGACCCCCATATGACCCCCATATGACCCCTATATGACCCCCATATGACCCCCATATGACCCCTATATGACCCCCATATGACCCCCATATGACCCCTGTATGACCCCCATATGACCACCATATGACCCCCATATGACCCCTATATGACCCCTATATGACCCCCATATGACCCCCATATGACCCCCATATGACCCCTATATGACCCCCATATGACCCCCATATGACCCCATATGACCCCTATATGACCCCCATATGACCCCTATATGACCCTATATGACCCCCATATGACCCCATATGACCCCCATATGACCCCCCATATGACCCCTATATGACCCCCATATGACCCCTGTATGACCCCTATGACCCCCATATGACCCCTATATGACCCCATATGACCCCCATATGACCCCCATATGACCCCTATATGACCCCATATGACCCCTATATGACCCCTGTATGACCCCTATATGACCCCCATATGACCCCTATATGACCCCTATATGACCCCCATATGACCCCTATATGACGCGAGAAGTTTCGCGGTGGGTGAGTGGAGTCCTGCCCTCGGGATGGCACCCAGGGTGGTAGATGGGCTAGGCCCTTTTTCGCTGCCAACCCCTGTGCAACCAGGGATGGCACCGCTAGGTGTCACGGGGTTCGCCCCTTCTATTTTTGGTATGTGGGAGGCCGGCGCTCCTTTTAATTCTTCCCTGAATGCTTTGAATGTGCCGGCCTTTGCAGGAGGAGCGCCTTCTCCAGGGGGGTTTTTCCCCATGACTTCCGCGCTTCAGAGCGTTCCGGAGTACAGGGTGGCAGATCTGCTGCCCGCCGAAGAGTTACCCGCTCCGCCAGCCGTGCCCGCCTCTGGGTTTGCAGCATTGCCGCCGCACGTAGGGGATGATCTGGCTCCGCTGAGCGACGTTGTGGGCCGTCGGGTCCACGGCTTTACCCGACGTGCGCATAACACGCGTCTTCCACAGTCGCAGGCGGAAAAGGAGGCACCTCTCCACGTGGCGGCGGTGCCGGCCATGGACACGGAGGCGCTCCGGCTCAGGATGAAACCTGACGTACGCGTCAGATTTGACTCGGTCTGGAACGCCACGTTTTCCCCCGTTCGTGGCGCGAAAGAAGGAAACTCTTCCGAGGGCCAGCAGAGGAGGAGTCACCTCATGCACTCCCACGCGTCTGAGCTCGTCAGGCTTGGCATCGCGTCGCCTTCCGACACGCCGGGTACTTTCCGCAACGTGCCTTTTACGGTTGTGGAAGACAAGGCGGGCCGCCTGCGCCAACGGTTCATTCTGTGGACGCAGGAGGCTAACGACTTGCTGAGCCGCCAAGGCTACGTGGCTCAGGTACCATTGGGCCACGTCTCCGGGTATCTCGACGTAGTCGAGTCCGAGTGCGCCACAACGCGTGATTTGCGTTGTGGCTTTTATCAAGTCGAAGTCCCGGAGGAGGCTCGAAAGAACTTCGGTTTCCTCGATGAACAAGGCAATGCCTACGTCCTAAATAGGCTGCCGATGGGACACTCGTGTGCACCAGAGCTGATGCACACGCTAACAGCAACGTTAGCAAGTCACCCAGACTTCGTTGGGCCTGAATTCACGGCCGACGGGGTAACAGTCCATGCCTGGGTGGACAACATTCGTATAAGTGGGTCCCGTGCCGCAGTGCTCTGCCAGACCGAGGAACTTGATCGGCTGGCCGCACGGGTCCATGCTTCTTGGAAGCCCGAGGATAGCAACGACGCTTCCTCGGGCTACGATTTTATAGGGGTCACTTTTGACCACGGTCGGAAGACCGTCTCTCCTGCGGCTCGTCTGATCGAAAAGATCCGGGCCGTGGATTTGTCTAGCCCCACCGCCGGCGATTTAGAATCGCTCGGCGGTCGCCTGCTCCATGCGAGCGCAGTCGTGAACGCGTTCCCCGGCTCGTTCTGGTTCGCCGTCAAGTTCTTGCGACGGATAACGAACGGCCTCAACAAGGGGACCCGCACCCAATCAGAGACTGTGCTTGTGCCGGCCTCTGTACGGAGAGATTTGCGATCGTGGGTTGATTCTGTCGATGTGAACAGAAGGTTCACGCGTCCGTCCACGAACCGTCCGTACGCGGTCTACGTGGACGCTTCCTTGCTGGGGTGGGGCGCTGTCCTGGTTGACCGGCAGACAGCAGAGCTGACCGTGTTGGGTGGCACATGGACCGAGCAGGAAGCTCGGCACCACATCAACACGCTAGAAGCACTGGCTCTGAAGAGAGCCGTGGATGCGCTACCCCCGTCAGTATTAGGTAGCGCAGTCGACGTTCATGTCGACAACACTACCGTAGTCGGGGTGGCACGAAAGAAGAACTGCATGCTGAACAAATCATTGAATGACGCAGTTGTGCACGCGTTGACTCGACTACGGGATTTGAAATGTTCCTGGTCCATCTCGTGGATCAGCACGAAGGAGAACCCGGCCGATGTCCCTTCAAGAGTCGCCCTTGCTGCTGACGCCTCGGAAGAGGATCGACAGCGACTTTTACTTGCGGTGAGGGCATTCTTTACTCGCGGGGGGGCAGGTGGCGTGACGTCGTCCCAGCGGCGATCATAGCTTGCCTCATGGTCGGTGTTCTTCCCCTTCGTTTGTTCTTTATGTGAGTTCCATCCTGACTGGTTTTTCACCGTTCTCTTTCGATTGGAGTGGCCAGGGCGAAACGGGACGATCCCGTCAAGTGGGAGAGACCCACTACGAAACAGATCCGAGCAAGCGGAAAAAAGAGCCCAAGCCGAGAGAGAGAGTGTGTGTGCGGCCAGAGAAACGCCAGACAACGACTGCAGATCCCGCCTCAGAACGAGTGCGATGATGCCAGAAGAAGCCAGCAACAATTCCTGTGGTTTACCGTGGGAATTGGAGCAAAGCGCATGGCAGGATGAGCACCCACCCAAACCAACACCAGAAGAGTTTTGGGAGGAGGCGGGGTTTCAAGTAGACAGTCACTCTGGCAAAATTAAAAGACCCAGCAGGATTAAAGAATGTCAGTCACACCTTCCTCTTTCTTTTTCCCACCCTCCATCCCCCGCGTGACGTCGTCCCAGCGGCGATCATAGCTTGCCTCATGGTCGGTGTTCTTCCCCTTCGTTTGTTCTTTATGTGAGTTCCATCCTGACTGGTTTTTCACCGTTCTCTTTCGATTGGAGTGGCCAGGGCGAAACGGGACGATCCCGTCAAGTGGGAGAGACCCACTACGAAACAGATCCGAGCAAGCGGAAAAAGAGCCCAAGCCGAGAGAGAGAGTGTGTGTGCGGCCAGAGAAACGCCAGACAACGACTGCAGATCCCGCCTCAGAACGAGTGCGATGATGCCAGAAGAAGCCAGCAACAATTCCCCCTATATGACCCCCATATGACCCCTATATGACCCCCATATGACCCCCATATGACCCCCATATGACCCCTATATGACCCCATATGACCCCTATATGACCCCTGTATGACCCTATATGACCCCCATATGACCCCTATATGACCCCTATATGACCCCCATATGACCCCTATATGACCCCATATGACCCCTATATGACCCCTATATGACCCCCATATGACCCCTATATGACCCCCCCCTATGACCAAAAGGTCGAGTTGGCGTCCTACAGGTGAAGTATACAGGAATAAGGTGTGGATGGCGTCTTGATTCAAAAGGTCCAAAAAAGGTCGAGTTGGCGTCCTAAAATTTGTGAATCAAAAAAGGTCGAGTTGGCGTCCGAGAGGTGAATGAATCAAAAAAGGTCGAGTTGGCGTCCTATAGGTGGAATGAATCAAAAAAGGTCGAGTTGGCGTCCGAGTAGGACGCCATCGGGAACGGCGCCCAAACTTTTAAAAAGTGTAAATTTTACTAGTACAATTTTTAACTAGTAAATTTACTAGTAAAAGGGTCATTTTACAAGTTTACTACTGCACCGTGCACCGTGTAGTACGAGGGGGGGGGGGGGGGGGGGGCAGGGGGCGCACTAAGGATTGGGGGTGCAACGGGCAATGTCAACGTCTGCTAAATGTGGAAGGGGGGAAAATCTTAGTTTCGTGTTCAGGCGCTACTTGCCTCTAGGTGTTTGATGCTAGCATCAAGTCTTCTTCGCGGAAGGCAGAGTCTTTTTTCTTTTTTTCTTCTTTTTTTCCCGTTTTCTGTTTTTCCTGTTCTTTCTTTCGTTGTCGACAATTTCTTTTTTCTCCTTTTACTTCTAATTTTAACTTTAATTTTCTTTACCATGGTATTTTTGGACTTTCTGGTGCCGTAGAGTAGTTCTTCTTTCTCTATGCCGCCCACGTCGATGTTCGTTTAGCATTGAGTTCTTTTAAGTACATGAACCACATGGATTAGCATGCACTGTGTCGCCGCTTAAGGTTACTTTATGACGTCGTCACCTGTCATTGCGTCATTCGTTTAGCAGCGGCTGCCGAATCATGCCGTGGCACCGTCCTTTTGTGCGTCTGCCTTGCTGAAGAAGTGTGGGAAAGGAGTCCAGGACTCCGTGGTTTGAAACCATGTGCTATGGCTTCACTTCCTCCTCCCTTCGTCCGTTTTTCCGAGAACTACAGCTGGGGTGACTACCTGTCCCTCGTAGCTTTCACACAACTCAAAAAAGTGCAAATCCGCCTTTTTACAATCGATGAGAGGAATAAGTTCCACACCCAAACAGTAGGCGAAACAGGCCCTCTCATATTGCTCGGCTATATCATGCAGGGTCAAAACCTTGTGTCTTTTTAAAACGCTCCCGCGGGGCCGATGGACCCCAAAAAAAATTTTTGGAAAAAAAAAATTTTGCTCAACTTCCTCAAAAATTCCTGCAGAGTTTGTTCCAAAACTTTTAAAATTCAAAAAACCCACTTTTTTTCCGGAATTTTTTTTTTTGCCATTTTCAAAAAGACACAAGGTTTTGACCCTGCATGATATTGCCCAAGTACACTACATCCCAGTGTTAGGCACGATCACCGATATGCAGGTAAAAAGGTTCCTCGACCCTCGAGCAGAATCTCCGGAAAGTTCTTCCGCCTCTTCGACACTCCCAGAGGAATCCGTCCGCCCGCGAGAACAGCAGCCGCAAGCACAACCGGAATCAGCAGCACAGCCACCCGCTCAACCGGAATCACCGGAACAGCCAACCGCTAGTCCAGCAACACCGGAACAGCCAAATGCGCAACTGCGAACGCCGACACCGGATCTCCCGCTAGGACCGTCGACGCCAACACAAACACAAGACTCGCAGGCCAGTCCACCCGCGAACATCCCACAAACACAAGAGCAGAACGTACTACTTAAATGCCGCCACTGTGGTGTTACAACAACAAGGTCCGGCAACCCGTTCGCAAACGCGCCCGGAGCGGGTGTACACAAAAGGACTTGCGAAAGGAATATGGGAGGACTGCAAAGTCCAAGGCCAGACCGAAATTAGCCCAGCACCTGCCTGGCGCGCCTGACCCAGCGAGCTACGAGGGTCAAAAAATATTCACTACCCCCCCCTTTCTTTTTTAGACAACCTTCTATTCTCTTCTCCACTTTACTTTGATCATAGGTGTCACGGCAAGTTTTGGCAGCCGCTGCTTAACAAAGTGCATGCTAATCCATGTGGTTCATGTACTTAAAAGAACTCAATGCTTAACAAAATTTGACGTGGGCGGCTTTAGATTTACATCTGAATGACACCTCAACACAAAAACAAGTTGTCGACAACTAACAAGTAAAAGAATAAAACAAAACTACGCATTTCTTTAAACAAGGGGGTTTACAAATTGGGTTGTGGCTCGTAACCAACCGCCATGGGGCACTACTTCCACCAGGTGAAAGTGTTTACGCTTTCTCGAGAGAGATGACGTAGCCATTGGTTGTGAATCTCCTGGCACATTCCTCCCATGAGAGTACGGATACTTGCTGGTCGTCGTAGCATACCCATTCATCGTCTTCCTTTAACACGGTATAGTAATGACCTGCCGTTGCTCTTCCGGTGTGGATAATGAAGCCTTTTACCGTGTAGGAGTCTTCACCGATCAGTATGGTTTGTCAGATCGGGTATTTTTATTTCTTCGCGTGTTTTTTTCGATAGCTGTGCTCGTTGCAGTGTTACATCCATTTGCTTTGGAAATGTGTAACATGCAGGGTCAAAACCTTGTGTCTTTTTAAAACGCTCCCGCGGGGCCGATGGAGCCCTAAAAAATTTTTTGGAAAAAAAAATTTTTGCTCAACTTCCTCAAAAATTACTGCAAAGTTTGTTCCAAACTTTTAAAATTCAAAAAACCCATTTTTTTTCCGGAATTTTTTTTTTTGCCATTTTCAAAAAGACACAAGGTTTTGACCCTGCATGGTAATCTTCCTTCGTGGATCCAACGACCTTTTTGGGGGGGGGGGGGGCAAGGGTACCTGTAACTCGGGGCCCGGGCCCTGGAAATTTTCCAGTTTTTTTGGCCCTGAACGATTACCAAAGGAAAAACTCTCTGGTACAAGATGCAATTCGTTTACTATTCCATTCCAGGGCCCCAGACTGTCCTTGAGCTCAACGGATTCCAAAGCGTTCAAAAACGTCCTTGGATTATTTTTTTAGCAACCCAAGCACGGCGCGACGCGCCAAGAGGTAGTCGGTAGCGGCTTGTGCACTTCATTACCACAGATTGTTACTGCATATAAAGTTCAAACTACTACTACTACTACTGAAGAACAGCTGTCTGAGGAAACGAACAATCAAAAACGAATCAAATCTGGCTCTTTCGGCCGGTTCCATTACGGATTGGACACCGTCAGTTAAAGACGTCCCAAACCCGCAGGAGTATACAAACATTTTAAGTAAATCCCAATAACAATGTCTGCGTTTGCGTTTTTCGTGCTCGATTTTGCTTGGTCGTACTTGACAACAAGGAAGCTGGCATGTGAGAGACATGCCTCCAGAACCGCGAAGAAGGACGACACGCGGTACGTGGTGTCTGATGAGCAAGGTATGGCGACGACCTGCGGGTACATATCCCTCATGGTGGCTGCCAAGTGGGTTCGGGAGAAAGCGCGGCTGGTGGTTTGCCCTACCCTTAAAGACATCGCCGCCTTCTGGGTTACCACCGACGCCGAGAACTTCGGAATGAAAGACTACCGCTGGTTGAACATCCACATGTGCCTTCGTCGTTCCGAGAGCCCCCCTCCGCTGACCAACCTCGAAGTGAACCGGTTCTGCTGCGACACTCTCTCATCGCTCGTTCGGTTGGTTACTCCGCCGGAGTTCCAACGCACGTCTCTCTGCGTCTTTCTCCCCCCAATCGGCATGCAAAAGATGGGGCACTTCTTCTGCATTATCGTCATCCGCAATCCGGAGCATGGCCGACAGATGGTGATGTTGGGTGCAAAGGATGGGCGCATCACGTTTACGTGCCAGGGTAGTGAGGTAAACGCCCCTCAGCCGAAAGCCACTCCTGAAGATCCGAAGGCGCTATTCGAGAAGAAGGCCACAGGTTGGGGCTGCAAGGCGTGCGCGAAAGCAGTGACGACAGGTGTGAAGCGCAAACACGCCCAAGCATCAAAAAACACCTGGATTGAGTACCGTGTTGCCGACAACAACAACATCCGCAGAGCCCAGAACAAACATCTGTCAAGTTCGGGTTTCCACCAGGCTGCTGTTGCCGCCGCCACCTCCAACGCCGCAACTCCGCCTCCGAAGATCGTCCCGCCACCGAAAGAGAAGGTCGACCTCTTCTCGCGCCTGCATTGCGTGATGTACGCAGGTATCATGCACGGGACGGAACACACGACGGTTGCAGCTACGATAGCAGGACTTCGCGGGAGCATACCCAAGAAATATGCGTGCGCCAGGCATGTTGGAGAGATGGTGCACGTGTGGGCCGGTGCTCTGCAAGAACGCGTGAAGAAGGAGCTCAAGAGCGTGAGTTCCATCGGGATGGTGACAGACGGAACCTCCCTGAGGAATGTCAACCAAGACGTGAATGTGTTCCTCTTGCGGTACCTCCATCGCCCGTCCCCCAAAGCCACCCTCCGCTGTGTCGAACGGTTCGTCAGGATGACGGACAATGTGTTGGTGTCGGCAGACGGTGATGCACTGCACGAGCAGATGAAAGCAATGCTCCTCACTGTCGATCTCCCTGAAGAGCGTGTTGGCGGGGTCATCGCGGACAGCTGCGGGACGATCACGGGCAAAACTCGTGGGCTTGTCGGAAGAATGCATCTCAGGACCCGCACATTGCAGCCACACTTCCCCGACCAAGCACACCGCTTGCAGAACGCGCTGAAGCCGGTTAGTAAGATCCCCGCGCTGGCCACCCTCATCCAGGGGATTCGCTCCATCGACCGTGTTTATCTGCAGTCGAAAGTGCTGTTCCGCGAGCTTGAAACAGACAGCAAATCCAAGTTCACCACCGTCGGCAAACAGAGGAAACTTGTGCTGCGCCCTTCCCTCTCTTATCGCATCCGCTGGCAGGCGAAGGTGCGGACGTCGCTGGTACGTGCTGCAAGGATGTGGATGATGTGGAAATCACATATCGAGACAGGATCTTCGTGGAAGAAGGTGCGTGCTGACAAGAAGGCAGTAGACAGCAACGAATCAACGCAAGACTCCGTGCCTAAGACCCGTCAAAAGCTAGAATCGATTGCTCTCACTAGCGCACTGCTCCGCTGGACCTCCGGAGTTGGTGCAGTGTCTTGCCGCTGCTCTGTGGCGCGTTTAGTCGCTCTCGGAGTCTGCGGTTCCTCTGATGCTCGAGGGTCCCCCGTGCAAACCTGCCGATCTCTTCCATCTGCACTAGGCCGGCGGCATCTTGGGCGCATACATATTGGAGGCCTGCATCATGGTAGACCGATCCACACCAAAGACGCTTCGTCCGTTCAGCACTCTTCCTGCTGCCTCGTCCGCTTTTTCATGTTTACGAAACCTCACAAACTCTGACTATTATGGTCGAGCCCGAGTGCTACATTGATGGGCTGTGTGGAACTCCTTACTGCGGCAACAACAATGTCAAGATCCCTGCTTGGGCAAAGCCTCCGTGCCGAAGCGTGTCAGGAAGTGGCAGGCATGCTCGGACCTACTGGAAGTATTCGCAACAGTCAGGTGGCCGCTTCTGCCCAGGGTTCCCCGCTCCCCGCTCACGTCGCCATTGTAGAGTGTGTTTCACTGTTGTGAATTTGGCACGACACCACTCACAGTGCGTCTCTTGCCTCCGTTTCTTCTCATTTTGTAGACGCTTTTCCTCGGCAGCTGTCAACTAGCTCAGCAAAAGTCTCAGGGTAAAGGGGCTGGACAGTGCGCACAGTTCCAGTTGGTTTTTCAACGGCGCGGCTGTATATCAGGGGAGATGATTCCCATCAAGGCTCCCAACAACCCTGCCCAACTCAGTCCGAGGGGTAGTGCACATCGACCAAACCTCCCCAGTTTTCAATCTCCCAATTTTTCACGCAAAACCCCCTATAATACACTGTTTTGGACTGAAAAACAACTGAATTCACTTGTAATTTTTACTAGTGCACTAGTAAAATTTACATGTGCACTAGTAAAATTTTTACAAGTGTACTAGTAAAATTTACTAGTGCACTTGTAAGTTTTACTAGTAAATTAAAAAAACCCATTTTTTTTCCGATTTTTTTTTTTTGGCCATTTTCAAAAAGACACAAGGTTTTGACCCTGCATGATAAGCGTGTGCACATTCTACTCCCGTTTGATCTGCATTTTCCACCTTTCCCCCCCTGTCTTTGATCTGTTGCGTGTATTTGCGGGGCTCTCTCTATAAGTCTAGAGCCAATACCACATCTAAGAGCAGGTGACCGCTAAGCGGAGCGCATCAGACGACGCAACGTGTTGCAACTGGCGTGTAAAGGGAAAGCAAAGGGGGTAGTCGGTTTCAATCCGAAACAGAGCGCCTCCGCTTCTGGCTTCCAGTTTTTGCGGCCGCTTCCTTGGAGGCTGGTTTTCCGGCCGCTTTCTTGGCGGCTGGCTTTGCGCTAGGCGCTGGAGCTGGCGCTGCCGGTGATGCATTCTTACCTTGCGGAGGAGCGCTGCCGACGGTTTCCCCTGTATTAGGGTGAAGTGGTCGCTCATGCCCAACAAGTCGTCTTCGTGTATCAGATACATGGTTCTGCTACGGGGTGCTGTGTAACATGCAGGGTCAGAACCTTGTGTCTTTTTGGAAATGGCCAAAATTTTATTTCCAGAAAAAAATGGGTTTTTTGAATTTTAAAATTTTGGAACAAACTCTGCGGTAATTTTTGCGGAAGTTGAGCAAAAATTTTTTTTGCCAAATTTTTTTTTTGGGGTCCATCAGCAGCGACTCGGTGGGCGATGCAAGCCGCCAAGGACCCCCCCCCCCCCCAGGGTGCGCACTAAGGGACGTTGCCCCCGTTGCACGTTGCACCCCCTTTTTTTGGGGGGGGGGCAGTGCTGACACTACCCTGAGAGCCCCCAACGACTTTGCAAGGGACCCCCCCCCCCCCCTTCTACAGTGCAGTTGCCTTGGAGGCTGGGTGGTCGAATTCTCTAAGGTGAAATGGTCAAAATTCCCTGGCAAAAGTGGGCCCACAAAAAATTTTCAAAGTGTGGTTTTTGGGGTATTTGGGCAGGGGATTATACGGGCTTAGTTTAGCGGTCTGAGAGACCGGAACTCAAATTCTTCCGGTCTGGGAAAAAAAAAAAAAAAAAACCACATAGCGTTCGGGTTGGGGCTTACCGGGTGGGAGCGGTAACGGGAGGGCCAGTATGCCACCAAAGAAGCTACAGCGTGTGGATCCAAAGAAGGAGGGGATTCCCCGGGACATCGCAAGCATGTTCGGGCTCGCATCTCGGCAAACAGGACGGCAGACCAACGTCCCGAAAGAGGGGACAAACACGGAGTACGAGCGGTGGACAAAGGAGTCGTACTCACAAGTTGAGAAGGCCAACTCCCTGCACGACTTTCTGCACGAAAATCACCCGACCTACTTCCTTTGCGATGTCGTGATAAACCGCGCAACTGAAGGTTTAGCAGGCTTTACCCGCGTGACACCCCAGACAGTCCAGGCCTATCATGCCGAAGTGGCCACGCCCTACGTTAACGGGCTAATCTCTGACCTTCGTTCGGGTTTGAAGAGCAACCTGGGTGTCATGGAGGGATTCAGCCTTTTTGACCTGAGTGGGCCTGTGGCTGGAAACCAACCTGAGGCGGTCAGACTTGTTGATATTCTTGTCGCCCATTACGGCGAGGAAAAGGTCCGACCAACCCAGGAAGGCAGATCCGCACGTTCTCCTCCCTTTCTCAATGCCCGCTTCATTGCAGATTTCAGGAATGAGGTTTTTCCCCGAGCCGACGACGAGCACAGATCTGTTCTCGAGGAGCTCAAAACCTTTCGACACCTCTCGGAACGGCATCAGTTGAAAGACTGTTCAGTTTGATGAAGCTGATCAAAACGAGGCAAAGGTGGCATACAGCATGCAGTTGCAGCAAAAAAAAAAACAAGCCCAGACCGGAACTCAGGATTTTTTCGAAGCCCCGTATAAACCCCTGTATTTGGGCCAAAAAAAAAAAATTTTTTTTTTTCTGACCACCCACCGTGGTGACCACCTTCGAGAGTGAAAATAGCCTGTATATAGGGGGGGGGGGCAGCGCTCTTGTTAAGAATCAGCCACTTTGGCCGGATGGCCGGATAAACCAGACCCCCCCCCCCCCCCCCCCCTCTACAGTGCAGTTGCCTTGGAGGCTGGGTGGTCAAATTCTCTAAGGTGAAATGGTCAAAATTCCCTGCCAAAAGTGGGCCCACAAAATTTTTCCAAAGTGTGGTATTTGGGGTATTTGGGGCAAAAAAAAAAATTTTTTTTTTCTGACCGCCCACCGTGGTGACCACCTTAGAGTGTGACAGGTAGCGTCTCCCCCCTCCACAGTGAAAATAGCCTGGGGGGGGGGGGGCAGCCGGCTGATGGATGGATGGATGGTTCTTAACAAGATGCCTGGGGGGGGGGGGGGGGGGTCAGGTCCGATTCTGCCAACGACTCCGCAATCTGGCCGCTTAGGGCCACCCCTGGGGGGAAAATCTTAGTTTAATGTTTAGGCTTTTTTTTTGGGGGGGGGGGGGGGTCGTTTTGGGGGCTGTTTTTGGGGTGCTTCCCAGACCCCCCGGCGGCCGAGTGGGTACCATGCAGGGTCAAAACCTTGTGTCTTTTTAAAACGCTCCCGCGGGGCCGATGGCCTCCAAAAAAAAAAATTGGAAAAAAAAAAATTTGCTCAACCTTCATCAAAAATTACTGCAGAGTTTGTTCCAAAATTTTAAAATTCAAAAAACCCATTTTTTTTCCGGAAACAAAATTTTGGCCATTTTCAAAAAGACACAAGGTTTTGACCCATGGTACTCCGTTTCCTCCAGATGAATCCGTTCTCCTCGTTTTCGAAGTCGAAACCCACTTTTGCGGAAAAAAACGTCATTCCCCACCAAAATGTTTTCCTGCACTTTTTTGGCAGGGAAATGTACTTGGCAACTTTTGAGCAAAGTCAGTTTCCCCGAAAACCAAGATTCCTGCAATGCACTCAAAAATCAGCCAAAATCTGGAAAATTGGCCCAAAAAGTGAAAATTCGGGCCGATTGGGCCGATTTGCCATGTGCTTTCCCCAAAATGCCAATACCCCCCAAAAACTGTTTTTCAGGCAAATCCGCTGGGAAACGTACTTAGAGAATTTCGAAAGTACGGCACCAAGAAAACCACG
Organism: Diplonema papillatum; assembly: GCA_030068145.1. Taxonomy (NCBI): domain Eukaryota; phylum Euglenozoa; class Diplonemea; order Diplonemida; family Diplonemidae; genus Diplonema; species Diplonema papillatum. The sequence continues at coordinate 18,769 of JAPJBO010001327.1, read as the reverse complement.
AAAGGGCAGATTTTCCCGGTTTCAGCCTGTGTTTTGCACGTCAAATTTCAGGCCTCACAGACGAACTGAGGACGGAGTGGAAAGATCCATCGCGAAAGAGCGCGTTTAAGGGGGTCCCCGGAAAAAAGGGTGGGGGGGTCCCCGGCCACCAGGTGCACCAAACAGGACCGACCCCCCCCCCCCAAGGGTACCTGTAACTCCAGGGTCTCCAGGGCCCGGGCCCCGGGCCCCGGGTTAGCGCTAGGGTCCAGATAGGGTCGAGGCCCACGGTGCTCACGCCATCCAAGGGTGGAATCTTCCGTATTGCAGATTCCCACAACAAGCGGAGAGAAAAACGAGAAGAAAACACGAAATAAACTTGATAAATCTTGATAAAAACGCACACAGTCAGGTGCTATCAGCCAATTTTCCTTCGCTTGGGAATAGGCCCCGTCGGTTTGTCCTCTTCTTCCTCCTCTTCGTCTTCTTCATCTTCTTCGTCATCTTCTTCTTCTTCTTCTTCTTCTTCTTCGTCTTCGTCTTCGTCTTCGTCTTCCTCTTCCCCATTCTCATTCTCATCCGTATCACCTTCTTCCTCTTCCTCCTGGTCATCTGAATCTGCAACCTCTTTTGCTACCCCTCTGGCAGCTGTCATCTTCTTCTCCAGCACTTCGAACACGGACACACCTTTTTTGGTGCTTGTGTCTCGCTTCCTCAATAAGCGGCGGGTTTTGAGCGACAGCCAGATGGTGGAACAGAGGGTAATGAAACCCTCTGCGGCGTCCACCCTCGGGCCCATGTCCCGTATCATAAGTTCCGCTGAGAGGGTTTTCACGTCGACCTGCGTGCGCTTCAGGGTGGCGTAGCGCAGCCGGGCATACAGCCTTTCAGCCTTGTTGGAGCTACAAGAACTGAAAATGAGGGCGTACTCCAGTGCCTTGCGAACCCGGCCCTTCACCTTGTCCAGCACCACAAACCAACCGCCCCACCCCATCCCCAGCTTTCTCACCTCTGTCTTGGCGATTAGCCACTGTTCTTTCGTGAACTCTGCCGATTCCTTTTCAAGGCCCGCCTCCTGCATCCCCAGTGTTTCCATCACCACCTCGAGGTCATCGTCGGCGTATTCGGCGAGATCCTCGTCAGACAGGCACGTTATCTTGTACACGTTCATCATGCGCAGGAGAGCTGTCTCCACAGCACCGTAGTGGCGAAGGTTTGCCAAGCACTCAATGGCCAGATCGGTAGCGCGGCGCCGCATGCTTCCCGGTACCTGCTTGTTTTGCCAAACGGCACAACGGAGATATGTGGTTTAGGGTGCAACGAAAAGGCCACCTCTCAACACATTCTGACAGCGGGCGACACAGCGCACCTTAGATGGTTTCAGCCGGAGGCGGACCAAAGGCCGGTGTTCGGGCACCCACCCGAATGCAGGCCCTGGACGCCTATGCGAATGGAGCCACGCGGTAATCCGGAGTGTGGCTCTACGCGTGCCAGCTGCCCGGGAGACAAGTGCACTGAATGGGCAACATGGGCCCTAGAAGCATAGGAAGAAGGTGAGAACGCAAACACGGCAGCGGCAGCAACACCCCAAGAATCAACGACAATAAAATGAAGCAGTAGGCACACCGCGTTCGTTCCCAACACCCCGACCCGATCAAGCAACCGCCAAACCCCAAGAAGTACTAATCTCACGGCAACAGCCCAAACAACTTCCCCTAGCACCCTCGTGTGACAAGAATCCTCCAGTCCTCGAAACCCCCCGTGGATCTTCCATACCATAAGCAGAAGAAAGTTGGACCGGAAATATGTTGGTCCGAAAATATTTGGACCGGACAAAAGTTGGACCGCGGACGACCAAAACAATTGGACCATTTTGTCCGGTCCAACATATTTCCGCCCAGGCACGTATCCACTTAGGCGGGGTTGGGTCGATGGGCATGAGGTAAAAAAATGTCACTTGACAAATGGGTAGTCAGGCGCGAGAGATGCGTGGGTTTCTTCTTGAGCGTACCAAGATCGTCGTTTATTGGCGGCTCATACTTTTTCCTTCACGGTCAGCCAACCTCGAGCCACTTCGTTTGCACTCTGCATTTTTGCGTTTGCACTCTACCAAAGCAATGGGACAGACGGTGGACGCATCTTGGTCCACCCTCGGCACTGACCAACCGCAACCGGTCGCGATCAAACATCCTTCCACGCAAGGAAGATCTTGTGATTCCACCACAGGGCCAGTGGCTGGACCATGGCCAGGGTGCTTCGTTGCAAGTTGCTGGAGGGAACTCAGCGGGTTACGCAGCGCCGCGCAGTGTTCGGGAACTCCTGGCGGCGGACCCATGCGCGACTACGGAGTGGAGCGAGTGCCACCTATTTTGGGCTCTGGTGGTCCAACTTTTGTCCGGCCAACTTTTTTCGGGGGGTTCTGTGTACTTCGTGCAGTTTTGCGGGTGAGTTGGACCTTTTTGTCCGGTCCAATTATTTCCGTTTATCGGTATTTGCCTTTCAGAGTTGACCGCACTGTTGCCCACGACTCAGTCCAAAAAATGGATGCCAAGCCTGTCCGGCATAAGACGCACGCAGGCAGAGATATTCGTAGCTTCCTGGGCCAAACGCAAGATACCAGAGCATCTTTTGCCGTGCAATGGCGCCCATCTATTTCTGGTACCACGTACCTGTGCACGACTCTGCTCTGAGAGGACAAGGACGCCTCCCTCGCGCTCCGTCTCTTCCGATGTTATTGTCCCGTGTTCCCACCGCATCGAGCCACAGGGGGGTCGTGTTCGAGTGTTCACGTTTGCCTTGGAGTGGGGGAAACCTGGATTGACGCGGTCTGCCTAAGCGCGGGGCTCTCAAGCAATGGGTTGACACTTTGCTAGCCCCATTTTGTCGAGTTAGGTGAAAAAGAAGCCGGTTCTTCTGAATGTGTGCTTCACTTGCCACAGTTTCTTCTTGTTTCACCCCAAAACACCTGCCAAAACACCTGAAATCACTTGTAAATTTTACTAGTGCACTTGTAAATTTTACAAGTGCACTTGTAAATTTTACAAGTGCACTTGTAAAATTTACTAGTGGCACTTGTAAACCATTTTCACTTGTAAAACCACTAGTAAATTTACTAGTGAAAGCCTTTACTACTGCATCGTGTGCTCTAGTAAAGTGAAAAAGGTGTTTTGACTAGTCATTTTACTAGTGAAAAAGCATGACTAGTGCACTAGTAAAAATGACTAGCGCACTAGTAAAAACACTAGTAAAAATGACTAGTGCACTAGTCAAAATGACTAGTGTCCTAGTAGAAATCCACCTGTTCCGAACCGAAATCTGGGCTATTTTGTAGATTTCAGAGGGTCCCACGGCACAACTGTACCCTACCGTTGCGCTTACAACCGTGTTCGGAATAATGTTGGACCGGGAAAAAGTCGAAGTACTTTTCAAAACCCCCAAAAGTCCAAAAAAGTTCCGGTTCAAATATTGTACAGTAGGGTTCACGCCCACAAGGAAGTTTAGAATCCAAGAATACGATAAGATATGATACATGTGGTGTCTACAGTCAAGGGCGCGCCCAAGTCCGTTAACAGCGCCCTACAACTTGGAGGTCGCTACTTTAGCCAGACGCAGAAGGTGGCGAGTCGCTGAGCGTAGTCGGCACGCGGCGTCGCCGGGCCATACGGAGCAGGGCCGGCGGCATGCCCGCGGAAGGACTCGACCTCGGCGAGCTCGCAGTGAAGCGAGCGTCGCTGAGTGAAGGCGACGTCCTGGCCGCCGAGTGGCGGTCACGCGCGTTTTTGACGGTGGATGCCGACGACAGCGGGCTGCTGGCGTTCAAGGAGTTGATCAAGTATAGCCGGTCCCGGACGTCGTGTTCCGGCACGTGGTCGGCGACGGGGGCAATCTCATGAGTCGCCCCGCCATGCTCACCCGAGCTGCTTGTCTACGCGACCCAGGCTACGCCCATAGTCATGATCGTGCAACCACGAGTTTTAAGGACGAACAGCTAAAGGTAACCTGAACCAATTTGGACGCGTTGGCGGCCCGGAATTCGGGAAGCTTTGGAATGTTCGCACAATCTGCCGGTCCCATCATTGGTGTAACGGAAACATGAAACGAGTGCAAAAGCTGCTTCGGTCAGACTTCAAAATACCGCCAAAAAGTGAAAACCCCAGGGAAAAGTCCAAAACTTTCAGAACCTCCAAAAGCCCAAAACTTTAACTCTAAAAAGTCCAAAAAAATTCCGGTCCAAAGAAGTTCCGGTCCAATATTTTTCCGAATGCGGTTCCCAACGCGATTCCTTACTGTGCGATAGACGAAAGCTGGGGGTCATGTCTGCCACGAGCGTCATTCAACAAAGCCAGTTCTGCAGGAATAAGTTACGATTACTCGTCGGTTTGTGTTTTGCGGCTGAACATGCAGAACTGTGGTCGCTTTTTTGGTGGGCCACCCCGACTCTTCCCCCACAGGAACCGGGCTGAGTATTGAGTTCTAGAAAGTGCAAGTGCCAAGCACCACAGCTGAGGACGGGGAGTTTCTGGAACTTGTTGCCTACTGGGAGCGTTATACAGCTTGCCTGCCTCATGCTCTTCCGCACTTACTACTAGTAGCTCTCAATGCCCGATAGACAGTGCGTTGTGAATTCAAGCTAATCCGAGGCGGTGACTTTTATTGTCGTTGTGAACAACCGAAGATGCGAAAGAAGCTGCTTTCACAAATAGTACACCGGCTACGCGATTCACCTTACTGTGCGGTAGACCCGACGAGTAGAAACCAGAACCTGCTGGTGTCCCACCCGACGAAAGCTTTGAGCAGTTGATCGGTGGGCTCAATGGTCGTTAGCACGTCCCGAAACGACAAAGAAACGTGACTTCCAGGCATTCGAAATGCCTGGACAAAGCACCACGACGTGTTGACTGGCACACAACGCGCGCGCCACAGGCTACAAGACTGGTTTTCCGCGGCGGCGTGAAAGAGGAGGCACGCAATGGGAGAGTGCCTCCAACACTAGAAAGCGGAGCACATAGCAGTGAGCAACAACACTATTTGTGGAATGTGCGCAACACAAAGCCTTGCATGCAAACAGTTCACAGGCGGACAAAGCCAGCACCTGTTGCACATTCATGTTGGGAAGCTCGGCAAGAATCGTGGGTTTTAGGGAACCCACTACTGTAAATGCACTGTGTCCGGTGCGATGCCAAGGCGATAGGAGCGCCATGAACGACAAGCCGAATCTACGGACCAGAGTTTGAATGTGGTCGGAAGCCCGCATTATTCCAGTGTCTGAAACCTGTCACGACATGTCTCTGACCTCACCGTGCAGGGATAGCACTGTCGTTTGCACTATGTTTGCTAAGCCATACAAGCTCAGGGACTTTCCCAAGAAACCAACCAAAACCCTCGCAACTCGGCCTGTCTCGCGAAAACTGGGGTTGCCCAGGTGGTTTGTGGTGTCTGGGCACCGGTGGTCACGGTAGTGCCGTGGAACCCCTCGAAAACTCTCAAAACACCCAGGACTTGGGTCCAGGTTAGGTGGATTTTGTCTAAATCACTAGTCATTTTTACTAGTGCACTAGTCATTTTTACTAGTGCACTAGTCATTTTTACTAGTGGCACTAGTCATTTTACTAGTCAAAATTTTGACTAGTAAAACCACTAGTCAAAGTCAAAAAAGTCCTTGACTAGTGCACCGTGTATTTAGGTGAAAAACATCAGATATCTCCTGAAAAAGCTAAAAGTACACCCCCCAAAGTTTCAGAGTGACTCGTACTATTAGCCACTATTTAACCACTATTTAACCACTATTTAACCACTATTCAACTACCATTCAACCAGTGGCATGTAGAGTGAGCCTCATGAGGTCTCACTCTAAGTGATGCAACCGCATTTTTCTTGGTTGTTGCTAAAACTGAACTGGGGGGTTTCCGCCGAAATCTTCCGTTTTTCTAAGTCTAAGTGACACTGAAACCGCATTTTTCAGTCACAGTGGACAAAAGTGCATGAGTGTCACTTAGAGTGAGCCTCACTCTACGTGCCCCAACTGTCTATGGGCTCAGAAGGACTAAACACACACTGTTCGCAGCAGCTCTCGTATTGCTGATGCAGTAGAGGTGGTGAACCTTGACGAATCAGTGATGATGGACCTGGACGCGCTCTCTGTGCTGGATCTGCAGGCTGATACCTGTCCTTCACCTGCATCAAAGAGAAAACGGGGAAGGGACGAGCGTGAGCTCTTAGCCGGAATTAATACTTAAAAGTCGTTGCAGCTGGGGGCACCACTTAAAGCTTTTAAAAAACAACACTCGTACTATTTACCTAAATAGTACGACTTCCTAAATAGTACGAGGGGGGGGGCTTTACTCGATGGATCAGTCTCGTCGTTGCCCGGAATCGCAAAGCATTGCACAATAGGCGAAAGTATTACGTGAAATAAAGCGAGGAAGCTCCGGACCGCCCTGCTTCCTCGGACCACACACCCACACGCCTCCTACCACTGCTAGAAGCTGAAAAAGAGAAACGATGGAAGATCTCTGGAAACTCCTGCCCGCCATCGGGGTCGGCGGGGCCATTGGCGTTGTTGGGACAGTTGGTTGCAAGAAATGTCTGAACCGCAGTCATCTGAAGCAAAGTGATGTACGGAGACGCCTCGAGGACCTGAAGCTTTCCGTCCCGTCGCAGGATTGGTCGTCTGCAGAGGTTGCCGCGTGGCTCGCACAAAACGGTGTCAGCGCAGAAGCGGCCGCGGCGATGGAAGCAGAAAACATTGACGGATCGATCCTCGGGCTGATTAGCGAAGAAATGTTCGACGCTATCGGGATCACGAAGCTCGGCGACCGCCTAAAACTGCGTCACCTCATCCAAACCGCCTCATCGCAGTCGCAGAGCCCCGCTGCTGGTGCAACTACAGCAACCACACCGGACACTCCTGCCGCTGTTCCGTCTGCACGGGCCAATCCGTTGCTGCCTTTGTCAGGCATCACCCAAGCTTCGGCTGCTGAGCAGCTCTTGGAAACCAAGTACGCCAAAAGCGTCTCCGAGCACGTCTCCTTTCTGGTACATATTATGCAGTGCCTAAAGAGCTCGGACTTCCTCAAAGCCAACGCTGCTCAAAAACGCGCTCAGTTAAACAACATCATGCTAGTCCTTAGCAAGCTTGTGGACTTTGCAGGCGACCTTCCCGAAAAGCATTCGTCGGAGCTCTTGACTGAAATTAAGTATGCCTCTTAGGTTGGACCAAAACCCGTTTACGAGGAAGAGTGTTCGTCTGGGTTCTCTTTGAAACGGTAGATGTTCAGCTCAAGAGTCGTTAGGTTCATCAAAACCAAAGAAATCAAGCTCTTCACTTGCGACAAAGAAGTATTCACAGACTCTCACGTACCCAAACGGCTCTACCTGAAAACCTCGACGTAGCCGGCACCGCACGTTGCACAGGAAAGTCTACGCGGAAGTTCAAAAACACGACGACATTGACGATGACGACGACGACGAGGACGACGCAGCTCCCGCTCCTCTCCCAGCAACGAGCCCTGTCGAGAAGCGACTGCAAAGAATTCAGAAATTGAAGAAGCAGCTCGAAGAAGCAGACGACTTCGACCTCAAGGTATGCCAGTCTCGGCAGTCAAGTTTAACAGGAGTCGCGTGTCAGGCTGGACAGACTCAGCGGGTTCTGCACGGCCAGAGGATTTCTGCGTGAAAATGAGGCCATCGTGAGGGGCTCATACGCATTTGCTCTTCTTGAGATGAAGATCCGATTGAAGGGTTGTATGCGAGGATGGAGAGGCGAAACTTTGGGTGATGCTAAGTTCGGGGCATACATGGGGGAAGGGCTCCCCCGTGGATCCCTGATGCTAAGTTCTGGATCCCTGATGCTAAGTTCAGCGCTTGTGTGATCCCCTCGCATAGATCCCCCCCGTGGATTCTTCGACTTCCTTTCGCCGCCCTCCGAAACATACACCTCTCACGGCCTTTGTGTGTGTGGGTTCGAACCCCATCGGCTGCGTTTTCTTCCACCGAGCTGCGGAAGCTTCTGAACTTTCCGAACTTTACCGAAGAAAAGTTGTGTTATTGTTGTTGTTGTTACCACACAATCTTGCTTTTTGAGAAGCAGAGTTAGCCCAAGTTTGGGTGGCGGTGTTGGCGCCTTCTTTTTGCCCCCCTGGCCCCTCCAACCAATCAGCCCCACGCCGGCTTTCACCACTCACTTTCTCCACGCGCATGACGGAATTGCTGTTGCCAATGCAAAACCCCCTTTTCGCCAGCTTTTCTGACATTGCTGGCGGCCAGAAAAACCCCTGCACTGGCAGCACCCCTGGGACTGCCCCTTGCGACAGGGTGGTGGAGGAGGGAGCAAGCTAGCTTGGATGTCTGTGCATGATGGACAATACCGTTTCTTCGGGCCTGTACCATACCGTTTTTCTTCCCGGCTCGCTACGCGAGCCGAAAAATCGATTATTAGTATTTGAGGAACACTGAGTGGAGATGACCACTACCATGCAGGGTCAAAACCTTGCATGCCCCCCTACACTACATTAGAGGGCCACACATGTTACGACCATTAGTTAGAGTGCGTAGTGTGGAACTCCATTCTTCTACTGTACTCAGAGACAAGATGTTGTGGTACAGGGGGGGGGTTCCAGTCGACAAATCCTGGCTGTTGCTACACCGCTACACTAGAGGTTGAGGCCGGAGAGGTGGCAGAGACCCGTGCAGCTGGCCCTAAGTGCAGAAACTGCTGAAAAACTGTGAAAACGCAAAAAGCCGTTAGCGGTCCAAATTTGGAAAATGGGCTGGAGACCAAGCTAATGCCCTGAGTCAAGTCGCATCGTAGTGATTAACTTTGTAATTCGAGTGATCTTCGAGCGATACTTCTGTGCGCTTCATTCGTTATTCATACCGAACATAAAAAGGACGCGACGCAAGAGCTTCGCAGTGTTATCGACGGCGAAGGGTGCAATGATCCGAGAGAGCTTGCTGCATTGACCGAGGTCTTTGCTTTGCTGCAAAAGCGAAACGAGAGCCTGCGATCGCGTGCCGAATCGCTTCGCAAAGGGAAGACTACAGCCGAGGACCAGTTCGTGAAGAAGCTGATGCTGGTGGCCCAGCTTCTCCAAAAAGACTTTTCGTCGCAGACCCTGGACCGGCAAGAAGAGCTCCTCGCTCTTGCACTGCCTCTCCTGAGCAAGTACATGGACAGTCCGGCACATGACCTGTCCATCAGCCGACCGCTTGCAGCGCTGATAAAGGCGAAGCAAACCGAGTTCAAGGCGAACCAAAAGCAGGCCGAGAAGGACGATGAAGGTTTGCGCCCGTTTTTCTAAGGTGGGACAACATGGCAAATCGACACGCTTCTCTGGAAGCGTTTCGATTATTAGCTCCGCGCCAAAGCCTGTTCCAGTAGTACGAGTAAGTATTATTTAGGCTTTTCTGTTTCTGCTGCCCGCAAATAATGTGCGTATTATATTGCTCGAAACACGGGGCAAACCCCTCGTGAACAGCAGTTTTGTTCGCGGCCGTTTGGGTTGTGTTCAATAAGGTGATAGCGGCCGATGGTTGCATGTAGTACGGTCTCACGACCGTTTAGACTGCGCGATAAAGCGATACCCAACCGTTTCTGCGGCACTATCCCTACTTCCTGACAGCCCCTGCTGATGATGGCGTCCGTGGAAAGCTGACGGACATGATCGAATTGCTCGAGGCACCCAACTTTTCGTCTCTAGGCATCGAACAACAGTACGCTGTGCTTGAGCACGCGTACACAGTCCTCAACAAGCTGACTAAGAAGGAGCAGGCCGAAAACTTTGAGCTCACGCTGCAACTTGTGGAGCTCCTGAAGAAGAAGCACAAGGAAGCCAGCAGAGACTTAGAAAGTCTTCCCGAGGATGGTATGCGTGCATCTATTTCCAAAAGGTTGTCGACAACTAACAAGTAAAAGAATAGAGCAAAACTACGCATTTCTTTGTTACCGAGTTAGCTCTGGCCGGTCTTTCGTAAGCTAGATGGCTGAAAGAGTTGGCTTGAGTCCAGACCACAAGCTGTGTCTGTGAAGATCGAAATATCATCGTATTACATGTAGTCCCATGGCGAAGGAAAGCAGCACAAAGAGTCTTTGTTGTAACTTTGCTCTCTTTTTGAATCTCACCGCACGGGCTGGCTGGGCCAGCCAGCTCCAGTCACAGGTTCGGTTCCTGCTCGGTTCTGACTGGTTGTCCTGGGCTGGAAGACCTAGCTTTTCTTTTGGGTTTCCGTTTTCCGGAATGGTCTGGGAAACTCAAGTGTTGTCAAGTCGAGAAGCCCGCTTAAAACTAACACAACCCCGTATTCGCACTGGCGCCTCAGTTATCAACCGTCATGCGTCGAACCCATTGCACACCACAAAATAAGGCCCACACTCCACGTTCTGCCAAGGTTGACCTGATCTTGACGAGGTCCAGTTTCTTGCGCTGCAGCTGTGTACAATCACTTTCTCCTGCAAGCCAACTTCAACAAACTCGTAAAGGACCGCAGGATGAAAAGAAGGAAGAGATCGAAGCTGAGGATGAAGACGAGGATGACGCTGACGATGACGGCACTGCGGATTCCAAGAAAGATGATACAACGGACAACACACCGCAAAACGAGGTGAACCTGCTGCCCAAAATGTTCAACAGGTTGAAGTCCGACACCTTCGTTAATGAAACATCCCAGTTTGAGTACTCCACCCTCATGTGGGGACTCTCCAGGGTTACAGAGGTGTGTCTTTCGTAATTCCTTACCGGCTCTGCTGTGTGAAAGTGGCCTATGCCACCAAGATTGGGCACAAAAGGCCTCTCTTGTCGCCTCGTGCCCCGCGAGGGACGTCTCCATCCTTTAACGGCAGTGTCGGCTGTCGAGACGACACATCTTCCCTTTACTGAGGGTCAGACCCACCATGGCAACGAGCCACGCAAGCGCGGCGCACTTCGCGGCGCCAGGGATTGCCGAGAGAAGACCTCGGGAATGACGCATTCGCACTGTTCCCTTTCTCTTCTTGTGCAAGCGGCAATGCTGCAGAAACCAGCGAATGCGAAGAGCCGGACGAAACCTGCGAACACACCGCGCTGTACAGGAAGAATCGTTGGTCTTTCACGATGTACGAGGTTGTCGCAGAGACAGCCAAGAGTCGGAGATTAGCATCAAAACTCCCTGGCCTTTCACGCCGCAGCAGAACGACCACCCTACCCAATCCCAAACGCCCCCTAAACGCGTTAGGGGACTTCACAAGGTTTCATAACGGAGTGCCACACACACACACACACACACACAGGGGGAATTGAGAGGGAACACGAAAGCCAAAAATATACCGAAGACAACAATATAATGGCAGGGTCCGGCGGCCTCCACGCGGCTCCCCCGGTCAATGGTGCGAGCACCAGCCAACAGCCGGACCCAACCCTCCCCACAATCACACTCGTGAGGAGAACGATGTCGCTGTACGACATCAAAGCGCTGCCGGAAGGAACCAGGAGGGAGGCAGCAACGTCCCTCCTGCAGCAGCTCCCTTGGGATGCCGAGGTCGTAGCACTGCCCCGGAATGGGCGTGTATTAGTGGTGCGAGCAGCCGGAGCTCCGCCGGCCACGGAGTTCAAGCTGCGCGAGGGTGGGACGTGCACCATCAGACCGTCACCACCACCCATCAGCCGAGTCCCAGACCCCACCGCGAGGAACAAGCGGGAGAAGTACACCAAGAAAGAGTTCTTGGACTTCTGCGGGCGAGAGGAAGGGGTACGCAGGTGGGAGAGAGGGCTGCAGTTGGAGCGCGAGTGGCGGGAACAGAAAGGAGAGAGAACAACGGCCGCACCCATCAGGGCGAATACAACGTGGGTAGACGGGAACCAGACGCCCGCGTCAGCTTCGGCGCCGGCGTCGGTCGCAGCGGCACGGGCAGCACCAGAAGCAACGTCAGCACCGGCACCAGCGACGGCAACGGTTCCAGTACCCGGACAGGCAGCTGCGTCGCCACCACGGGCGACACAGCTAGCTCACTTGAAGAAGGAACTTGCCGAGATGGAGCGACGCCTGACCGAAAGAGTGGACCGCCGACTGGAAGAGGCGATCGTACACCACGCAGAAACACTGGGAACAACACAAACTGCGTTCCTTACTGATCTTCAAAAGCTAATCGGTCAGCAACACGAGCAGCAACAGAAGCAACAACAGGAGCAAACGACGCGCCAGCAACGGTGGATGGCCGAGCAGGAGCAGCGTCAGGAACGCCAGCAGCAGTTGCAACATGAGATGCTACAACAATTGGTGCACCTGCAGCGGGAAAGCCGAAGCGAACAGGAGCAGCAACGCGTCCGGGAGCAGGATCTGCAGGGACGACAGGAGCAGCTGGTCACGGCAGAGGAGCAGGAGCGAGGACGGGTGCAACAGGAGCAGCAGGAACAGTGGGATAAGCACGAGCAGCAACACGTCCGGGAGCTGCAGAAACGACAGCAGCGTGACACGAACCAGCCGCGGCCTAAGGTCGCAACGAAGCGGGAGGCATCCCGATCAGCAGAGGGAACGCCAGCCAAGGCAAAGCTGCGCCTGGCGCAGGACTCTGAGGACAGCAGCGAGAGCCCGAGCGTCGTGGATTGGGCAACTGACGGGAGCGACAGTGAGGGCGCACCGCCATCGACCCCATCCTCATGTAGGGGCGGCCGGTGGGAAGTGGGGGACATGGTGGAGGCGCAGCACACAGACGACAGGTGGTACGAAGCCGCCCTCAAGGGGCAGGCGGCAGACGGCACATGGACGGTGGCGTACTCGAACGGCGTCACGCAGGGGGGGCGACTACCGGAGCAAATGCGCCAAAAGATATGACTGCCGGTAACTTTTGCAAAGCTAGCTTCCGGGACCGCCCCCGTAGTATCATCATCGCCCTCATCATCATCACGATCACCATCACCATCACCACCTCCATCATCAACGTCGTCTTCAATTTCATCAGTTTCATCAATCAACATCAGCGGCGACAACAGCTCCAACACCTACGCTACCGGAGGGACGCGTGTTTATGTTTTTGTAAAAACATGGCAAGCTGCCAGGTATAGGCACCCAGCAGAGACCCGTGGTAGAAAGTGCAGTAGAGCATGGATGAGGGGAGGAGGGCCCGGACAGGACCCCCTCCAAGAAATCGAAGAAGCCAACACGTGGCTTCGAGACGCAGCGAGCCGGCTGGGGGCAGTGGTCCTACCGGTTGCACAGGATGGCGCGTGTATGTTCGCGTCGCTAGCTCGGTGCATGAAAGATCGGTCGGCAGCCACGCTGAGACAGCAAGTGGTGGGATGGCTGCGGAACAACGACGAGTACCGTGGGATGTTTTGTCCCGAGGATGAGAGAGACCGTCAAACGTATGACGAATACCTGGACCACATGGAAGAACGGACAACGTACGGGGATCATTGGTGCCTGCAGGCAGCGGCAGAAATCCTCGATGCCGCAATATGGGTCTTGGACGCCGCAGGAAGCAGAAAGTCGATCGCAAGGTACGGCAGAGGAGCAGCTCCCTCCAAAGTCCTAACCGTAACGTACAGGAGGGAACACTACGATATCCTGCTAGTCACGAGCCGGATGCGGGAGAAGCTCCAGCGATCAACAGATGGGGTAGTCCCGATTCCGAGCCAAGAATCTCTAGCAGCACGAACACAACCTGCTCTACCTGCCGACCCCCCAGCGACACCCATGCGGCGAACAGTAAGTATGGTAGCCACGGCGGACAGCGGTGCATTGGTCATTGTCACGATCAACGTCACGTCCCTAGACACCGAAAAGCTACTGGAAGTAGCCCGGCTCGTAGCGGACATCATCGTAGTTCAAGAAACGCGGGTAACGAAACATGAAAAAGCTTACATGTGTTCGCTACTGGCAGCATACGGGTGGGACGTGTACTGGGGAAACGATGTAGAAATGGTGGTAGGAAGGGATGGAAAGACGCAAAGAAAGCCTGGAGGAGTGGCGGTCCTGACAAGGCAGCACCTCACAGCGCAGCGAGTGACCCCAGTGGAAGAATGTGAGAAGAAAATTGTCGCATCGACACGCGTTGTGCAAGTAGCCGTGGCCCTGGATTGTGGGAAGACAGCCATGCACATTTTCTCCGTGTATGGGCAGTCTGGTAGCAGCACGCAGGTGCAGCAAGAAAGGGAACAGCTCCTATCGGAGGTGTTAGGCGTTGCAGCGGGGCTGGGACAGGTGCCGGTATTGGTGCTCGGTGACCTCAATTGCACAACAGAGTCGAGTCCGGTGCTAGCGGCAGCATGTCGTTCCGGGAGGTGGGTGGACGTGGCAGCTGCGTACGCTGGAGGACGTGGTGAAATACCGCCGAACACATGCTGGGCACCGAACGCGTTAGAAGGAAGTCGGATTGACTTATGCCTCGCAAACTCATGTGCAGCACCGGCCGTTGACACGGTAATGACAGTTGCGAGAGAGAGCAGCAAGTTCCACACGCACTCGCCGCTGTACGTAAATCTCCGCCAGCAGGCATTCCGGGAACAGAGCAGCCGCGCCATACTCCCGGCCGCTTTCCCGCGAGAAAGACCTAAGTTGAAGCAGAACGAGAGAGACGACCTCGAGGCACTGGCCAAGAGAGCAAAGGAAACGCGATGGGGGACACACAGTCTAAAACAGCTATCGCAGTGTGCCGAACAATACTTAGTGAAGTTGCACGGCAAAGATCTAGTATTGCCTACGGGGATGTACACGGGACGAGGAGGACGAGTAGTCACTGACTCCCGGCTGGCTACAAAGTTCCAACCACAGTCGGTAAGAGGAGCGTCCACGAAGCAGACACGTGCACGAGACGAACTGCTGGGGCATCTCCGAACGCTAGTGCAGGTCGGGCACGAGCGCTTAAGGGCGGACGTGCCATACCCGCTCACAAGACGGGAAGAACACGCGAGAGACGCCGCGCGGAGGAGGGTTATCAGGGGCTACATCCCAAAATCCGTTGTAGAAGCTGTGACCTCCAGCGCATTTACCGAGTTACAGACGCTGCAGAGTACATTAGCCGACCTCGAGGGGACTCAAAAGGCGGCGTTCGCCGCACTCAAACGGCACAGGAGATCGCAGTGGGCGCATAAGATGCAGGAGGCATGGATGCATGGTGGGGGGCTCGTATTCGCCCATGTTGCTGACCGCTACACCGCTCCATTGCTATTTATGAGACGAGAAGACAAAACCCTTACGGCGAATGCGAAGGAGATCGACGGAATGCTGCGCAGCGATGGTGCGTGGGGAGGAATCTTCAATAAATACACACGACAGGAGGAGCCATGTTGGGAGCGCTTTATGCGAACGTACGAGTCCATACTCCCGGACAGAGTGGAGATGCAGTGCGAGCCGATCACGGTGAAGGACGTGAGGGCAGTGTTGGCAAAGATGAAGAAGTCGGCCTCGGCAGGAATGCATGGGTGGAGGATCCACGAATTGCAACAACTGCCAAATGACATTCTGAATGGGTTTGTGCAGGTACTGAATGACGTGGAGGGGCAAGGCGAGTGGCCGGAGGATCTCATGCATGCACTAATCTCCCTCATTCCGAAACCTGACAGCACGGGTGACCCGCTGTCTCAGCGCCCGATCTCGGTTGCACCGGTGCTATACAGGGTTTGGGCAGCAGTAAGGGCCAAAGAAGCGCAAAAATGGATGGAAGAGCTAGCACCGGAAGGATTGCATGGTTGTCGGCCCGGACACAGCACAGAAGATCTATTCTGGCACCTGGCGGCGGAATTGGAGGAGGCGCGGATTACCGGACGCCCCCTTTTTGGAATAGCCTTCGACTTCAAGAAGTGCTTTGATACAGTGCCGATAGGTGTCACAATGCAGCTAGCAAAAAGGCTGGGCTTCAACGCGATGGTACTTCGAGCATTAGAAGCCGCGTATAAACAGATGCGCCGACATTTCAAGGTGAATGGCACAGTGGGAGAGGGCTTCACCCCTACGAATGGCATCATGCAAGGATGCGCGATAAGTGTAATCCTTATCGGGCTACTCATCAGCGTATGGATGAGGCATGTGAAGCGAGAAGGGGAACCCCGGTCATACGTGGACGACATCACAGCCACCGCCAAAGAAGCCCGCCTTCTTCAGACGATTGCAAATAAGACAATCCGATTCACTGTCCTGACAGGGTTGTCGCTGTGCCCTAAGAAGTGTCACTCGTTCGGGACATCAGATGGTTGGCTGATCGAAGTCATGGACTGGCAGGAACACGCAGACGTATTCGAGTCGCAGGAACCCGCGCAGTTTTACAAAAGGGCGGACAGCTTCGATTGCCTTGGCGTGATGCTACACGCGAAGGGGCAGGGGCACAAACTGTCGAGCAGGATCCAGGAGCGCAGGAGAAGCGCCGTACAAAATCTGCAACGCGTAAAGAGACTCCCGGTACCCGCAGCGGCACGAGAGAAGCTGGCATCCATGACGGCTGGTGCAAAGCTTTACTACGGAATTTCAGTGATGCCGTTGGACCGCAAAACAGCATACACCCTACGCCAATTGATCATGTCGGCACTGTGGACCGGCACCAACCGACGTGCGGTGGAAGTGGTCATGCAGGTGCTCCACCACGGACATCGGCTTGACCCGCACACGGCACCAGCGTATCTACGTGTAAAGGCATGGGTCAGGCAGATGCAGAAGTGGCAACACATCAGAACGAGCGCGCAAAGGGCGTGGACGCGCCGTGACGACTTGCCAAAAGGTTCGCCGCACAGCCTGATTCAGGAAGCCCTTAACCAAGCGGGTTGGACGTGGGACAGCCCGATAACCCTCTTGTACGTCAGCGAGAGCGCGCAGCAGACGAGCTTCCACGTGACGAGCGCGACTGAGGTGGAGACCAAAGTCATGCTGCACGACTTGCGCCATGCTCTGCGTGGCCAGCAACTTGCCATCGTGTGCAGAAGGAGGGAGGACATGCGGGGGTGTGCGCATGGAGTGGATGGAAGCGTCACCCGACACCTTCTGCAAACGCCGGATAGTGGCATCACTGGATACCAGCAAGGAATGTTGAGGTCCATTATCGCAGGGGCAGTATCCACGACAGGCCGCACAGGGCAGAGAAGGCCCTGCCCGTATTGTAACGACGAAGAGGGGGAAACGGTGGCGCACCTATGGTGGATGTGTGAGGCATGGAAGGATGTGCGGGAAGAGCACGGCATGGTCACCACAGACAGGACAACGTGGCCAACCTGCCTTAGCATGTGCGGAATAGCGCCTCTCTACAGGCATGGGGTCGATGCGGCTGCGCAGCCGATCCCCCTGGATCATGTACGAGCGTGTGCTTTCGTCGGAAACCTGCAGCGTTTCTTCCTTGCAGTACTGCGTGCTCGTCAAATACGCGACGACAGAGCACAAGAGACGTCACGCCACCACCGCTTAGCCCAATATCCATGGGGATGGACGACACCGTGCCCGAGAAGGATATCCATGCCGACAATCGAAGTGGGGACGGTTTCGCAGCAATGGAAGCAGACTGAGGCGCTCTGGAAGGCGCTACACTGGTGGATCGGCAAGTTGTGCTGGGCACATATCGGATCCGAACACACGGTGACGTTCTTAGAGCTAGCCGTCGACTTTGAGCTCACGACGGGAGAACGGCTGCCGGACGTGTCGGATCGGCGAATCCAGCCACCCACAATGCGGAAGACCAAAACAACGACAGCCCGGGAGATCCTCCCACCAAGCGAAGCGCAGTCGGGCTTGTGTCTGTACTTCGATGGCGGGTCGAGGCAAAACGGCACCGCGTTGGCTGTGGCAGGTGCTGGCGCGGTTGTATACGAAGATGGGAAGAAGATCGCGGAGGTCATCGTCCCCCTAGGCCGAACGACCAACAACGTGGCAGAGTTTAGCGCTCTGGTCGGGGGCTTGCACTTGCTCGGGGAGCAGCCCCCGAGCGTGCAAGGACCCGTAACGGTCCGAGGTGATTCGAAGGTAGTGATCAGCACGATGAAGAAGACAGCGCAGTGCAAGCCGATCCTGCGGCCGTACCTCCTGCAGGCGACGGCGTCCATGGGAGCCCTCGCGCCACGGTTCAATTTCAACCTGGAGCATGTCGCGCGTGACCGCAACACCGACGCCGACGCGCTGAGCAACGCGGCGATGGACCAGGTGCAAGAGCAGACATCTGGAGAGGTGAGCACCGTCATGGCGCAGTACGAAGCGTACAGACGGAGTGCGCTGGCAAAGGCCCGAACCCTGCACAGGCTAGCAAACACGGCCGCGCGGATTTACGGCACAGCCTGGCACCCTGGACGCGTTGCGAACGTGACGAGCGCTACGGCCTTGGGCGGTGGGGTAATGCAGGGCGTATCGTGCCGAGCCGTGCTCTCACCGCAGACGGAGGCAGTGCTACGATCGATGAGCCGGGGCGCATCCGACACGGAAGGAACAACCCCGAATCCGTTTGTCAAGGCCCACGAAAGGTGGGCAGCAAGTATCCAACCCGAGCGATACTACGAGGCGACCTGGAAGGAAACAGCAGAGTGGAAAGGGAGAGGACGAGAAGACCCTCCCAGTCAACGATCTCACCCGCCAACGAGACGGAATGTCAATGCGGCCTTAAGATGTACTAAGCATGACGCCCCGCGCTGCACCACATGTACGAGAAGGCGAATACCCCCGGACACCTGCTGTAGACAGCAACATGCAAATCACGAAGAAGGAAACCAATGCCAGTCGAGGCTGCATTTCCGTGTACGTCGCAACCACCGCCAGCGGCCGGCTGGTGCATCAGCAGTAACGTAGGTGCATTGCGCAACTGGGCTAGACTCCGCTCAGGGGTTACCCATTACTGAGATTTCACACACACACA
>JAPJBO010001326.1:0-51111 GCA_030068145.1 Diplonema papillatum | reverse complement strand
ACGTTTTGGGTTCCTGGTTTGGTTCTGCTGATGCTGTGCTGCTTCTGCTGCTACTTCTGCTGCTGCTGCTGCTGCTGCTTCTGCTCCTTCTCCCCCTGCTGGTGCTTCAGTCTTGTTGATGTTTCTGCTGCTACAAAAAAAATGCGAATGAGTGGAAACCCCATGTGCTGACAACGGTGGCTACCTGTTCTTTGGGCCAAAAGGGGCCTGCCATGCCAGCACTGGGACATCTTTTCATTTCTTTACATTCATTTCTTTAAAATAAGAAGAAAAGTGTGGACAAAAGGCTTAAAGCAACCTTCTCTTGACTTCGATGGGGTTTTTGCTGCCTTGCTGCTGCTCATCTAGCTGCTCCTGTTGTTCCTGTGTTTGGTGCTGGTGCTGCTCTTGCTCCTGCTTCTCTTGTTGCCTTTCATCGAAGCTGTGAAACTCTCTCAAAACCAAACGCTGCAGTAAACGACCCTCCCCCTTCGAAATGGAAAGGCTTGCATTTTTCATCGAAGCCCCGATTCGCAAACTTCGTCTGTGTTTTAATTTCCTGTTTAGGTTTCTTTGAAACGAAAGTTGCTGTCTGCCTTGCTGCTGCCTTGCTCCTCCTCTTGCTGCTCTTCTTGCTGCTACTCTTGCTCCTGCTGCTCTGCTGCCTTTCTCCGAAGCTGTGGAATTCTCGCAAAACCAAACACTGCAGTCAAGGACCTTCGCTTGCTAAGACTGCTTTCATTGCAAGCTCCGATTTCCTTCTTAAGCGCTTCAAACAAACTTCGTCTGTGTTTTGATTTTCTGTTTATGTTTATTTGAATTCAAAGCTCCTATCCTGTCTGCTGCCTTCTGTTGGTGCTCTTCCTCCTGCTGCCTTAACCGCTGCTGTCTTGCTTCTGCTGCTGCCTTGCTGCTGCTGCCTTGCTGCTGCTGCCTTGCTGCTGCTGCCTTGCTGCTGCTGCCTTGCTGCTGCTGCCTTGCTTCTGCTGCTGCCTGCCTTGCTGCTGCTGCCTTGCTGCTGCTGCTGCTTTCTTGCCGACCTTTTTTACGCCTGGGAAGAGTAGGTGCGCAGCTCGGAGGCCAGATACGAAGTTAGGGGCTTTCACCCACAGCAAAGGAACTGCTTGCCTTGGCCGCGTTTCGAAAAACACGTTTCCAGGGGACACCGCGAGGAGGTGGCAAGTCAGATTTTGTCCCCCAACCCCAAGACCACCCATTGAGAATTCCGGGGCCTTTGATGGCCAGCTTCTTGGACTTCACGACCTCTCAGGAGCACTTTGCTGAAGGAACACCGAAAACGTGATAGGCAACTGTTGCATGTCGAAATGGGGGGGCACGTTCTCCCGAAGTTGCGACCCTTGAAAGAACGTCGTTCGTAGGAGCTTCGAATTCCTGTGACGGTTTCGTTGGATGCATCGGTAAAAATATCAACAAAAATATGTACCCATAGCTCTGTCAGAACCTTTTCGCTGACTCGGAACTTCACATACCTTGACTGCTTCCACACGAACTCTCGAACACCAGATTTCTCAAGCACAACTCCGACCCGAACCATCTTGTGAATTTCTTTTCTTCTTCTAGTTCCTGTTTGCGTTGTGTGTGCTGAATCCTGTTTTCTTTCGAGTCGGCCTCTTCACACAAGAGGCCGAACCTGGACAAGAAGGCCCACATCGAAGCACTAAGAATCCATCAAATGCACGAGGGGGCCCGCAGGGCCACCGAGTGCGGGTTTGCGGGTTTTTTTTGGTAACTGAGGGGAGAAATGCGTGACGCACGACCACAAGCCGGACCAAACTTGTGAGTGTGGGACTGTCCGTTTTTCCGTCGGGACTTACCCACTAAAACTACCTAAACTCAGAGATTCGAGAGATGCAGAGGGTGCTACCCACGGTTCTCACCGTGTACGCGGCGCGATGGAGGGGCCACCCTCCACGCGGGACTTGGCCAGTCCTTGCGCTGTCTGCCGCAGGGGTGCCCGGTGGCTAGCCGGATCTTGCGTCGGAACCCCTGCGCTCGCTGTGGCGCGGCTTGGCGGTCCCCAATTCCGTTTTTCTACGGTCGTTGGGGTACCTGGTGATCGTCCAGTCTGGGCGAGTCCGGTTGAACCGGCAGACTGTGGCAAGGGTACGATCACGCCGCTCAACTCACTCGGGGAGACACCCTCCACAAGCGACCGGCTTGCGACCGGTCTGGGAGAGTGCCTCGGGTGAGGTTGCTGCTGCACCTGGGTGTTTTGGGCGCTCTTGCTCAGGCTGGGGTCCTGAAGGCGGGCTTTTTTGGGGCAGTATTTCTCACCCAGGAGTATGGAGCAGGGGGGGTCTTTTCGCTTCAGCCGGGGCGGTGGCTGATGGGCGGCGATTATTATTATTTCTGGGGGGGAGGGAGCCTTTTTCGGGGGGGGCGGTGGTGGCTGGTCGTCCCCCGGGGGGCGCGGTTTTTTCAAGAGTTGTGGGTTGCTCAGTCCCACCGGGGGGTCTTTTCTCTTGAGTGCCTGCGGGTTTGTTTCTGGTGCTGGTGCGTTTTTCGGGGGGAGTGGCTCTCGTTTTGGGGGAGGTGCCTGCGGGTTTGTTTCGGGTGCTGAGGCGTTTTTCGGGGGGGGGAGCTCTCGTTTTTGGGGGGGTGCCTGTGGGTTTGTTTCGGATGCTTGGGCGTTTTTCGGGGGGGGGAGCTCTCGTTTTTGGGGGGGTGCCTGCGGGTTTGTTTCGGATGCTGAGGCGGTTTTCGGGGGGGGGAGCTCTCGTTTTTGGGGGGGTGCCTGTGGGTTTGTTGGTGGTTGGCGTTTCTCGGGGGGCTGGGGGGTTTTCGCGGCTGCCTGCAGCTTGAGCGCCTGTGTGTGTGGATTGGGGCCTTTTGGTAGCCCTTGCTTTTTTGGTGGGGGTCGACCTTTTCCGGGGGGATCCAGGGGCTTCGAGGTGGCCGGGGCGGTCTCCCCCTTGCGGACCTGCGGCTTTGGGGTTGGACCGGCCGGTGGCAGCGGCGGCACGACCGACGAGGATGGCCCATCCTCGACCCCCAACGGGTCCCGCTTGGTCCCCATCGACCGCGGTCTCTGCCTGTACGGCTCGGACGGGGTTGCCCTCGGGGGTGCGCATCGCCAGCCGTCGCGCGACGACGCCGTGCCCGCCCTGCCTGCTTCGAGTGGCTTGAGGATGTCCTTCCTCGTCGCCTCTGCCTCCTCGACCTGCATGTTGGTGTCGTGTTGGATTGGGGGGTGCTGTGAGGGGCCTCGGATCCCGCTCCCTGTTGCCCCAGTACCCGCCCTCGAGTCCACTTGACTCGGTCCCCTCTTGGGGTTCGCCTTTCCAGCCTGCCTTGGGCGCAGGGGAGCCACCCGCACTCCCTCTGCCGTTCCGGCCGCGGCGTGCTGGGGGGGCTGGGGTGCTACTGTTTCTTTTGGGGGTGCGGGTAGCACTGGGGGTGTTGCCGTTGAGGGGGGGACTTCGCCTTCCCGTCGCGTCGCCTTCGGTGGCTCGACGTCAGCCTGCGCGCCGTCCGAGGCCGGCATCTCCTCGTCTTCCGGGACGGCTGCTTGCTTCTCCGCCCCCCCTAGGGCTATGTAGGATGGAAACGTTGGAAACGTTTCCGTTTCCGTTTCCGTTTCCGTTTCCTTCTATTTGGCGGTGGATGGAAACGCTGTTTCTTTTCAAAAGAAGCGGCTGGTATGCCACTAGTATACTGGCTGAAGGTCCGACCGGAAATGTGTTCCGAACGGTGGACCCCGCAATCCAGTGGGAAACCATGGACAAGGAGGCTCCGAAAAAGAGGGAGGAAAGAAGCATAAGGGTTGAGACCGCGCAACCACACGCATCCGGTTGTGATGACTTTGAGGTCTGCAGCTCTTTATACCAATGGCTGTTGTGGCGACGATGCTCTGTTGATGCGAGGCCGTTGGCCAACGCGCTGAAGACGATCGGGAAAGCACATCCGCTTCCAATAATAGGCTATACAGATACGATCGTTCAGGACAGCGGGAGCACCGCCGCACCACAGGCTACAAGACCGGGGGTTTTCAGCGGTGTAAGACAAAGAGGGAGTGCAATCAGCATCAGGAGGTGAGAAGGGCACACGTATGCCGGGGCAATGTTGAACCCGCCAGAAAAGCGATGGCCACGCAGTAACGTGTGTGTTAAACATCGATTGCCACAGTGCACCTTGCATACGACGACGGGTGGCAACCGTCACCGGAAGGGGCACCATCGGGCGGTGTTGTCGGAGCATAGACAGCGACGGCAGGAAGAACCCCACCGACAATGCAGAAGAGGACTGCAGATTCAAAAAGCCCCACTCGGCACGGCCGCCGATACAAGTAAACATGAGAACGTGGGTTGGAAGCAGCAGAGGACGAAGTGGTAGGCACAGAAGAGTGGAATCTGGTGTCAGAAAACCTCAGCATCCGCATGTGACGACATTCTGCATCATTAGCTTGTGGTTTCCTATTTGCTCGTCTCAGATCGCCGACGAAAGAAAGCGGTGAGCATCAGCGACTGCTCTGCACAAACGAGACCGCGACGACACACAAGAAGGGGCCGAGCCAAGTCGAAGAACAGCCCAGGAAGGGCCCTGAAGAGTCAGAGAGCCCGCCAGAAGACGGAGGAAGAGAAGTGCCCGCTGGTAGATCAAAAGAAGAAGGTGATCCCGCCCTCTGAAAGGAAAGCCAAAATTTGGCTGGAAACGGACACCCGACGGACACACAGAAGGACCCGCGAAGTGGTATCCTATAGGACCCCTCAGCATGAGGAGCCTTCCGGCGTTTCTTTTAAAAGAAACGGAAACGTTTCCGTTTCCGTTTCCGTTTCCGTTTCCATATTTCGAAAAAACTAAAAGAAACGGCGTTTCCATCCAACTTAGCCCTAGGGGGCACCGCTGGACTTCCCTCCCTGACCCCCGAAGGCCGGTGCAGGAAGTCGCTCTGCCTAGCAAAAGGGTGGTAGAGCCGAACCCCTCCGCCCCCCTGGGTGTGTGTGTTGGTGGTGGTGGTGTGCATGCCGGGTGCCCTTGGTCCGGCATGCGTGTGGTCGGTCGTGACGGCTGGCCCGCTACAGCTCGCACGTGACCCGGGTGTGTGGCGCTGGGTGGTGAGGGGGGGGACTCGGGGGATCGGCTCTACCCCCCCAGTGATCGGCATCACTTCCCCTTGCACCTGCCCCCGAGGGGCAGCTTGGGCGCCGGGCGCTCGTCCCTCATCTCCCTGTTCACCCTGCCCCCCCTCCTGTGATTGTTCGTCATTCGGGGGGGGGAGGGGCGGTGGTCCCTGCGCTGCCGGGGCCTGCGGTCCGCCGGGGGCGCCTCCGCCTCCGCCTTCCGGGGCGCCGCCGCCGCCTCCGCCGCCGCTCGCGACGCTGCTGCTGCTGTTGCTGCTGCTGCTGCCGCCCCCGCCGCCGCTGCTGCTGCCGCTGCTACTACTGCTACTGCTGCTGCTGCCTGCCCCGTCGTCCGTGGAGATTTCGTCCAGCTCGAGTTCGCCTTCCTCCACCCTTCGCGCCCCGAGGTGCACGTCCGCGTTCACGAGGGCGATGCGGGCCACCGCCCTTGCCACCACGAAGCTGAGCCTGTGGAACGCTAGGTGGGAGACCGCCGCGTAGGTCTCCCAGTCGTGCCTCCTGTGCACTGCGTTCACTAGCGCCCGCAGCTCGGGCAGGGCCGACTCGCCCCAGGCGCCGAAGGTGTCCACCACCATCGGGACCAGCAGCAGGTCCTGTTGCTCAGGAGCCTCCGCCAGGATGGGGCCGTCGTACGTCCGCCGCTTGACGGCCTCGTACTTCGTGGCCGCCCCACCCTCGGTCTCCGCCGCCTTCTTCACCGCGTTCGCCTGCAGCGGGAAGGTGATCGCCACGTCGATCAGCCTCCTCTTCTCTCCGCGCGTGTACGCTACGTCGACGCGCTTGTTCCTGTGTGGGTGTTTTGTGAAGGGCCGGTCCTCTAGGACCGGGCAGAGAAGCGCCTCCCTCGCGAGGGCGCCCACCTCGTTGCGGAGCGCTGTGTGCGCCCGCGTGCGCAGCCCCGCGTTGAGGCACGTCAGGGAGTGGTCCCCGAAGCGGTCGGCCTCGGCCGCCCCGCAGAGCCGGCACTCGCGTGCCTGCGGCGCCAGCTGCATCCCCAGCCGCAAGCGCACTGCCACTGTGAGCTCGGCTGGGGACATCCAGAGGTCGTCCGGGGCGTTGTGCGCCCCGTAGAGCCACGTGGAGGCGTGCTTGGCGGCACAGCTGCGGATCCTCGCCTGGCCCCTGACCCCGACGAGCGGATCCCTCAGCAGGCCCGCCTGCCTGGCCCCGGAGATCTTCCCACTCCATTCCTTCTGCTTGCGTGGCGCGCCGGCTGCCCCTGCTTGCAGTGAGTCTCTGACCTCGGTCAGGACTTCCGGAAAGAGTGCAAGTCTGGGGCAGGCGAGCGACGCCGCGCATACGGAGTCCTGTGTGAGTGTGATTTGAAGTGGCCCCCCCCCGGGGGCTCTCGTCAGCAGCGGCAGCCCCTTGATGCCCTCCAAGGTCGCCGCCACCCCTGCCACGGCCGCCGAGTCGGCGCACGAGTGCATCCCTAGGCCGCCCAGCCTCAGGGGCAGCGAGGCCTGCACCCACTCGGTGTCCCCCAGCTCGGCCCCGAGGGTCCTCGCCAGGGCTCGCCGCATGAAGGCGTCCACCCTCCCGTAGTCCGCCACCGGGCCCGTGGCCCGCATGAGGGAGACCACGCAGACGAACCCCGCGCACGAGTTCAACAGGGCCAGGGCCGTGTGTGGGTCCGGGAGGCTGGCAATGGCCCTTGCCCGCTTCTCGGCCCTGTCCAGGACCTTTGCCACCGCCTCCCGCACCGCGGCCTCGGACCCACAGGGTGCTCCCAGAATCTCCCAGCTCTCCAGTGAACACCGGGTCATGGCCGCGAACTCGTCCGGCACCCGCTCGCCCGCGAGGCAGACCACCTCGCTCTTCCCTCTGTTGAGGTGCATTCCCACCGCGCCCCCCTCCAGCTCGAATGCGGCGAGCCACGCGATCAGGTGCTCCCATAGCCCCGCCGCGGCGCCATCATCCAGGTAGAACGCTCGCGCGTCTAGCTGGGACACCCGCAACGCGTCCGGTTGTGCTGGGGGGGCCGGCTCCTGTACCGGGGGGGCTGGTGCCTGTACCGGGGGGGCTGGTACCTGTACCGGGGGGGCTGGTACCTGTACCGGGGGGGCTGGTACCTGTACCGGGGGGGCTGGTTCCTGTACCGGGTTTGCTGGGCCCGCCCCTGCCCCGTCCACCTCCATGTCCTGTTGCTGTGGTTGTTGTTGTTGTTGTTCTTGGGGCTGGGCCGGGGCTAGGGCCCCCTGCGGAATATCATTGGCCCCCAAGGGTGGCAGCCGCTCGGCCAGGGACAAGTCCACTTTCCGCAGGACCTTCTCCAACACGAGACAGAAGAACAACGGCCCGAGTGGGTCCCCCTGTTGCACTCCGCACTCGGACCAGACCACTTCCTCCCCGAAGGAAAGCCGTGACCTGCGCCCGTACGCCGCTATCGCGTATGGCAGGAGGCCTGGGGCGCTCTCGGCCACTGCCTGCAAGATGGCCTCCCTGCTCACCTTGTTAAAGGCGTTCTGCAGGTCCACCTTCAGGATCCCTCGCCCTTGGCCGTCGCGCCGGTACGCCTCTCCCACGCACCGCATCGCGCAGACCATGGCGTCGGCGCCGGACTTCATCCCGACCCCGGTCTGGCCGCACCTCTCCAGGATGGGCTTCACTGCCTGCACCACGGACTTGTCCCTGGCCAAGATCTTGGCTGCCATCCTCCTCAGGACCTCTCCGCAGGCGATGGGCCGGAGACCCCCGTCCTTCTTCTCGAGGGCCACTAGCCTGGCCCCAAACCCGTGCGGCCGGGCCTCGTCCGGGAGGCTCCCGGTGGCGATCCGCGCGATCACCGCCACCAGGGGGGCCCTTATCGGCGAGCCCGGGCTCACCAGGTCCAGCAGGTGCTGCGCCGACAGCCCCGACGGCCCTGGCGCCGTCCCTCGGGGGAGCGCCCTCAGCGTCTTAATGACGATCCCCCAAGAGACGTCGATCTCCGCGTTCGCCTGTGGTGGTATTGGGGGGAGGGGGGGTTCTGGCGCCTGTGGGTGTTTTTCTCTCATGACCCCCAGTGTCTCCTCGTTCACTGGGGCCACCTTCGCCGCCGAGAGCGCGGCCACCGCCTTCCCGAACCACCGGGCCTTCGTCTTACGGATGACCTGCTGGATGGTCTTCGCATCCAGCTGGTCGGCGTCCTCCACGTCTGTCGCCAGACCGACGAACCGCCCGATCTGGTTGTCGTCCTCGTCCATCACGAGGAACCGGACCGGGGGCACGCCCGCCTGCCTCCTGCCTGCCGCCACTTCCTGCGCCTCCGTCCAGAGCTCGCCGAACCTGCCGTGCGCCCAAAGGTGGCAGCGACTCCTCAGGGCGGCCGCCACCTTCTTCCTCCCCCCTCTGCGCGGTTTGAAGAGGACGAGGGTGGCGAAGGAGTGTAACCGGAGCCACCCGGTTACGCTCCCCGTGGCCGCCAGCTGTAGCGCCTTCGCCAGCTGCGCGGCCACCACCAGCTGCGCATCCAGCGGGATCCGCTCCAGCTTGGGCACAGCCAAGCTCCACAAACCCGCACAAAGTTTTTTCGGCCGGTTGTGAGGAACGCCCAAAGCAAGACGAGCTTTTCCAATCAACCAAACACACGGTCATTGTTGACCAACCAATTGGGGAAACAACATCTAAGACTGCCTGCATCGGCAGCGCGTTGAGCATGTTTCCGAGGGACACCACGAGGAGGTGCAGGTCAGATTCTTGTCCCTCATGTAGTAAGGAAACACGAGATATGAGACCTTCTCGCTTTCAAAAAGGGGGGCTTGTACTTCCGAAGTTCTGACCATCGAAATAACACTGTTCGCATGAGCATCGAATTCCTGTGGGGGTTTCTTTGGATGCATCGGTCCGAAATGGAAGAAAACGGGTACCCATAGCTCTCTCATAACCTCTTCAATGACTCACAACTCCACATACCCAGATAGTTTCCACACGAGACCCGCAGAACCACTCATCGATAACCCTTGGGCCCCGGAGGCCAGTCTTCTTCACTTCCTGGTCTTTAGGGGCCATCTTGTTCAAGGAACGCCAAAAACGGCAATACGCGACTTTCTCCTGTTCTTGAATTCGGAGGGGCTTCTTCCCCGAAGTTCCGACCCTCGAAAGAACATCGTTCGTCTGAGCTTCGAATTCCTGTGAGGGCTTCTTTGGATGAATCGGTCAAAAATGGAAGAAAATGGGTACCCATAGCTCTCTCACAACCTCTTCAATGACTAGAAAATCCGCATGACGCTGATTGTTTCCACACGAGACCCGCAGAACCACTCATCAATAACCCCTGGGCCTCCGGAGGCCAGTCTTCTTCACTTCCTGGTCTTTAGGGGCCATCTTGTTCAAGGAACGTCAAAAACGGCAATCCGCGACCTTCTCCTGATGTCGAATTCCCCGAAGTTCCGACCTTAAAAGAATGACGTTTGTCTGAGCTAAGAATTCCTGTGAGGGCTTCTTTGGATGCATCGGTCTAAAATGGAAGAAAACGGGTACCCATAGCTTTCTCACAACTTCTTCAATGACTCGCAAATCCGCATACCCAGATTGTTTCCACACGAGACCCGCAGAACCACTCATTGATAACCCCTGGGCCTCCGGAGGCCAGTCTTCTTCACTTCCTGGACTTTAAGGGCCATCTTGTTCGAGGAACGTCAAAAACGGCAACACGCGACCTTCTCCTGATGTCGAATTCGGGGGGGCTTGTTCCCCGAAGTTCCGACCCTTCAAAGAATGACGTTTGTCTGAGCTTCGAATTCCTGTGAGGGCTTCTTTGGATGAATCGGTCAAAAACGGAAGAAAACGGGTACCCATAGCTCTCCCAAAACCTCTTCAATGACTCGCAAATCCGCATGCTTTGACGGTTTCCGCAAGAAGAGCTTTTCCAATCAACCAAACACACGGTCATTGTTGACCAACCAACTGGGGAAACAATATCAAAGACTGCCTGCGTCGGCCGCGCGTTCAGCACGTTTCCGAGGGACACCACGAGGAGGTGCAGGTCAGATTCTTGTCCCTCATGTAAAGAAACGCATGATAAGAGACCTTCTCCCTTTCAAAAGGGGGGGGGCTTGTACTTCCGAAGTTCCGACCGGCGAAAGAACACTGTTCGTATGAGCTACGAATTCCTGTGAGGGTTTCTTTGGATGAATTGGTCAAAAATTCGAGAAAACGGGTACCCATAGCTCTCCCAGAACCTCTTCGATGACTCGCAAGTGGGCATACCTTGGTTGGTTTCGCGCGAAACTTCAAAGACCAGCTTTTCGGATCACCAAATTCGTCCGACATTGTCGCTATACATTGTGAACTTGTTTTTTGGTACTAAATTTTCCTGTTTTTGTTGCGTTTTTCGCTCTCTTTCGAGTCGGCCTCTTCACAAAGAGGCTGTTTCTAGAAGGAAGGCTGAAACACACTGAGAATCAATCCAATACACGAGGGGGCCCGCAGGGCAACCGAGTGCGGGTTTGCGGGTTGCAAAGTGCAGCTTCCTTTCAACGGACAAAGCACAAACACAAGAGACAACCAATAGCCATTTTCCCCTTCCCCCCTCCCAATGTTTTTGGTTCCTAGTTTGGTTCTGCTGATGCTGCTGCTGCTGTTCTTTCCTTGCTCTTGCTGCTGCTCTTGCTGCTGTTCTTGCTGCTGTTCTTGCTGCTGTTCTTGCTGCTGCTCTTGCTGCTGCTCTTGCTGCTGCTCTGCTGCTGCTCTGCGGCTCTTGCTGCTGTTTCTGCTGGAAAAGGCAAAGGGGTGAAAACCCCACGTGCTGACAATAGTGGCAACCTGTTTTTCGGCCAAAAGGGGCCTGCCATGTCAGCACTGGTGGGACTTCTTTATCATTTCTTTATAAAGATGGACAAAAGTGTGCATGAACAGCCTTAAGTGGCTGTATCCTTGTGTGGCTTCCAAACTTGGAAGAACAATGCTTCGAAAGAAACCCTCGTGTGAAGTCGAAGCTTCCACTACTAACTACTGAGACTTTCTTTGAAGGCCACAACTTCAGGGAGGTGAGCCTTTTCATTTCAATGTCGTTCATCTGAGCTTCGGATTCCTGCGAGGGCTTCTTTGAATGAATCGATAATGAATACACAAAAACGGGTACCCGCACCTCTCTCGGACCTCTTCATTGACCCGCAAATTCGGATGCTTTTATTGTTTCTGCACGAGACCCGCAAAACCACTCATTGAGAACCCCTGGGCCTCCCAAAGCCAGTCTCCTTCACTTCATGCTCTACAGGGGCCATATTGCTGAAGGAACATCATAAAACGCACACGCCTTCTCCTGATGTATCTTCGAAACCCCGTCGAAAGAATCCTTGGGAATAATGTGAGGCCAGTCTTTTTCACTTCCTGGTCTTTGGGGGCCATCTTGTTCAAGGAACGTCAAAAACGGCAATACGCGACCTTCTCCTGACGTCGAACTCGAGGGGCCTTGTTCCCGAAGTTCCGACCCTTTTTTTTTTTTCAACTGGGAGCATCGTACAGGAAAAAAATGGGGCTAGGCTAGTTCCTTTTCAATTTTCTCGTGGGATACGAGAAGAACCCTCTTCCTCCGCGTCCACCCGCGGGGAAGATCTTACACCCAAAGAGAAGTTCCTTCACCAAGCGGCCATGTCATTTTGCGAATCGGCGCTTGGAGTGAAGGAAAGTCTCTTGGGAGCAAGTCTCCTGGGAAAAAAAATTGCACCGCCATACTGTTTCCAGACGTTTACCTGGTGCCTGGTCGGTGTTCTCCGTGTTTTTTTCGGTTCGTACACACAAACAGCAACTCGCTCGAAAGAACATGGTTCGTCTTAGCGGTCAAGAATTGAAGAACATGAGTACCCATAGCACTGTCAGAACCTCTTGAATGACTCGCAATTCGCATGCTTTGACAGTTTCCGCAAGACGAGCTTTTCCAATCAACCAAACACACGGTCATTGTTGACCAACCAATTGGGGAAACAACATCTAAGACTGCCTGCATCGGCAGCGCGTTGAACATGTTTCCGAGGGACACCACGAGGAGGTGCAGGTCAGATTCTTGTCCCTCATGTAGTAAGGAAACACGAGATATGAGACCTTCTCGCTTTCAAAAAGGGGGGCTTGTACTTCCGAAGTTCTGACCATCGAAATAACACTGTTCGATATGAGCATCGAATTCCTGTGGGGGTTTCTTTGGATGCATCGGTCCGAAATGGAAGAAACCGGGTACCCATAGCTCTCTCACAACCTCTTCAATGACTCACAAATCCACATACCCTGATAGTTTCTACACAACTCATCGATAACCCTTGGGCCCCAGAGGCCAGTCTTCTTCCTCGACTTTAGGTCATCTTGTTCAAGGAACGTCAAAAACGGCAATACGCGACCTTCGCCTGTTGTCGAATTCGGAGGGGCTTGTTCCCCGAAGTTCCGACCCTTAAAAGAATGATGTTTGTCTAAGCTTCGAATTCCTGTGAGGGCTTCTTTGGATGAATCGGTCAAAAATGGAAGAAGATGGGTACCCATAGCTCTCTCACAACCTCTTCAATGACTAGAAAATCCGCATACCCTGATTGTTTCCACACGAGACCCGCAGAACCACTCATCGATAACCCCTGGGCCTCCGGAGGCCAGTCTTCTTCTCAAAAACGGCAATACGCGACCTTCTCCTGATGTCGAATTCCCCGAAGTTCCGACCTTAAAAGAATGACGTTTGTCTGAGCTTAGAATTCCTGTGAGGGCTTCTTTGGATGCATCGGTCAAAAATGGAAGAAAATGGGTACCCATAGCTCTCTCACAACCTCTGCAATGACTAGAATCCGCATACCCTGATTGTTTCCACACGAGACCCGCAGAACCACTCATCGATAACCCCTGGGCCTCCGGAGGCCAGTCTTCTTCACTTCCTGGTCTTTAGGGGCCATCTTGTTCAAGGAACGTCAAAAACGGCAATATGCGACCTTCACCTGTTGTCGAATTTGGGAGGAGAGAGCGTTTTCCCCGAAGTTCCGGCCCTTCAAAGAATGACGTTAGTCTGAGCTTCGAATTCCTGTGAGGGCTTCTTTGGATGAATCGGTCAAAAACGGAAGAAAACGGGTACCCATAGCTCTCCCAAAACCTCTTCAATGACTCGCAAATCCGCATACCCTGATTGTTTCCACACGAGACCCGCAGAACCACTCATCGATAACCCCTGGGCCTCCGGAGGCCAGTCTCCTCCACTTCACGGTCTTTAGTGGCCACCTTGCTGAAGGAACGCCAAACAATTTAATATGCGACCATCCCCTGATGTCGAATTGGGTGGGGCGTTCCCCGAAGTTCCGACCCTCGAAAGAACGTCGTTCGTCTGAGCTTCGAATTCCTGTGAGGGCTTCTTTGGATGAATCGATCAAAAATCCAAGAAAATGAGTACCCATAGCTCTGTCAGAACCGCTTGAATGACTCGCAAATTCGCATGCTTTGACTGTTTCCCCAAGAAGAGCTTTTCCAATCAACCAAACACACGGTCATTGTTGACCAACCAACTGGGGAAACAATATCAAAGACTGCCTGCGTCGGCCGCGCGTTGAGCACGTTTCCGAGGGACACCACGAGGAGGTGCAGGTCAGATTCTTGTCCCTCATGTAAAGAAACGCATGATAAGAGACCTTCTCCCTTTTCAAAACGGGGGGCTTGTACTGCCGAAGTTCCGACCGGCGAAAGAACACTGTTCGTATGAGCTCGAATTCCTGTGAGGGTTTCTTTGGATGAATCGGTCAAAAAGTCGAGAAAACGGGTACCCATAGCTCTCCCAGAACCTCTTCAATGACTCGCAAGTGGGCATACCTTGGTTGGTGTCGCGCGAAACCTCAAAGACCAGCTTTTCGATCACCAAATTCGTCCGACATCGTCGCCATTCATTGTGAACTTGTTCTTTGGTGCTAATTATTCCTGTTTTTGTTGCGTTTTTCGCTCTCTTTCGAGTCGGCCTCTTCACAAAGAGGCCGTATCTAGAAGGAAGGCTAAAAACACTGAGAATCAATCCAATCCACGAGGGGGCCCGCAGGGCAACCGAGTGCGGGTTTGCGGGTTGGTGCTTGGGCAATGGTATGTGTTTGTTTCTGCTTCCTGACTCCTGCTGACGCTCCCCCCTCATCTTCTGCTTCTCTATCTGCTGCCCCTGCTGCTGCCAGCTGTTACCCTGGCTGCCCCTCCTAGCTGATGCTCATCTTGCTTATTCCCCTGTTGATGCAGCTGCTGCTGCTCCTCTATCTGCTGCTCCTCTCTCCTCCAGCTGCACTCATCTTGCTTCGTCCCTCTTTGCGGCTCCTCTAGCTGCTGCTCCTCTAGCTGCTCCTGTCTTGCCTCCAGTGGTTGCTCATCTTGCTTCCTTCTTGCTGCTGCTCCTCGAGCTGCTGCTCATCTTCCTTCTTCCCTCTTGCTGTAGCTCTTCCTCCTGCTTCTGCTCCTCTATCTGCCGCCCCTCTAGCTGTTCTATCCTCTAGCTGCTGCTCATCTTGCTTCTTTCTCTCTTCCTCCTGCTTCTGCTCCTCTTTCTGTTGCCCCTCTAGCTGTTTTATCCTAGCTGCTGCTCCTCTAGCTGCTACTCATCTTGCTTCTTCCCTCTTTGCTGCTCCTCGAGCTGCTGCTCATCTTGCTCCTGCTCATCTTCCTTCTTCCCTCTTGCTGTAGCTCTTCCTCCTGCTTCTGCTCCTCTATCTGCTACCCCTCTAGCTGTTCTATCCTCTAGCTGCTGCTCATCTTCCTTCTTCCCTCTTGCTGTAGCTCTTCCTCCTGCTTCTGCTCCTCTATCTGCTGCCCCTCTAGCTGTTCTATCCTCTAGCTGCTGCTCATCTTGCTTCTTTCTCTCTTGCTGCAGCTCTTCCTCCTGCTTCTGCTCCTCTTTCTGTTGCCCCTCTAGCTGTTTTATCCTAGCTGCTGCTCCTCTAGCTGCTACTCATCTTGCTTCTTCCCTCTTTGCTGCTCCTCGAGCTGCTGCTCATCTTGCTCCTGCTCATCTCCTTCCCTCTTGCTGTAGCTCTTCCTCCTGCTTCTGCTCCTCTATCTGCTGCCCCTCTAGCTGTTGCTCCTCCAGCTGCACTCATCTTGCTTCGTCCCTCTTTGCGGCTCCTCTAGCTGCTGCTCCTCTAGCTGCTCCTGTCTTGCCTCCAGTGGTTGCTCATCTTGCTTCCTTCTTGCTGCTGCTCCTCGAGCTGCTGCTCATCTTCCTTCTTCCCTCTTGCTGTAGCTCTTCCTCCTGCTTCTGCTCCTCTATCTGCCGCCCCTCTAGCTGTTCTATCCTCTAGCTGCTGCTCATCTTGCTTCTTTCTCTCTTCCTCCTGCTTCTGCTCCTCTTTCTGTTGCCCCTCTAGCTGTTTTATCCTAGCTGCTGCTCCTCTAGCTGCTACTCATCTTGCTTCTTCCCTCTTTGCTGCTCCTCGAGCTGCTGCTCATCTTGCTCCTGCTCATCTTCCTTCTTCCCTCTTGCTGTAGCTCTTCCTCCTGCTTCTGCTCCTCTATCTGCTACCCCTCTAGCTGTTCTATCCTCTAGCTGCTGCTCATCTTCCTTCTTCCCTCTTGCTGTAGCTCTTCCTCCTGCTTCTGCTCCTCTATCTGCTGCCCCTCTAGCTGTTCTATCCTCTAGCTGCTGCTCATCTTGCTTCTTTCTCTCTTGCTGCAGCTCTTCCTCCTGCTTCTGCTCCTCTTTCTGTTGCCCCTCTAGCTGTTTTATCCTAGCTGCTGCTCCTCTAGCTGCTACTCATCTTGCTTCTTCCCTCTTTGCTGCTCCTCGAGCTGCTGCTCATCTTGCTCCTGCTCATCTTCCTTCCCCTCTTGCTGTAGCTCTTCCTCCTGCTTCTGCTCCTCTATCTGCTGCCCCTCTAGCTGTTCTATCCTCTAGCTGCTGCTCATCTTGCTTCTTTCCTCTTGCTGCTGCTCCTCGAGCTGCTGCTCATCTTGTTCCTGCTCATCTTCCTTCTTCCCCTCTTCCTGTAGCTTTTCCTCTGCTTCTGCTGCTCCATCTGCTGCTCCTCTCTTGCCTCTAGCTGCTGCTCATCTTGCTTCTTTCCTCTTGCTGCTGCTCCTCTATCTACTGCCCCTCTAGCTGCTGCCCATCTTGCTGCAGCTCTTCCTCCTGATTCTGCTCCTCTATCTGCTGCCCCTCTAGCTGTTTTATCTTCTAGCTGCTGCTCCTCCTGTCTGCTGCTCATCACGCTACAGCTCGATAGCAAGACCTCAAATTCCCCAAGAGTCGCGTCTGAATGATAAAGAGCGGCACAAGAACGACTGCAAATTGGCCGATAATCAAACAGCGGCGCGAGAACGACTGCAACTGTGGGCGGCAATGACAGATGACAGATGAACGGAGCTAGACCACAAATGTCCAAAGAGCCATGCCTGAATGACAGCAAACGGCCAAAGTGCGGTACGAGAACGACTGCAAATGTCCATAACACCTGTCTTTTTTTCCTTCAAGGACAGCAGATGACCGCAGAACGGTGCCAGAATGACAGCCAATGTCCAAGGAGCGGCGCCAGAACGACTGCAGATCGCCAGGGATTGCCCCAAGAATGACAGCCATTGACCAATGAACAGCGTTAGAATTACACAAATGCCCATGAGCCACGCCTGAATGACAGTGAACGGGCAAAAGAGCGGCGCTAGAACGACTGCAATGGCCAAACTACGGAACGAGAACGACTGCAACTGGCCGGAGATCGCCCAGGAAGGACAGCCAATGACCAAAGAGCGGCACCAGAATGACAGTGAACGGCCATAGAGCGGTACCAGAACGACTGTGCCAGAATGCCAGCCAATGGCCAAGGAATGCGCCAGAACGACTGCAGATTGCCAGAGATCGCCCCCAGAATGACAGCCAATGACCAGCAAGCGGCACTAGAATGACTGCCTATGACCAACGAACGGCGCTAAAATGACCACAAATGCCCATGAGCCACACCTGAATGACGGACCAAGAGCGGCGCTGAAACGACTGCAATGGCCAAACTGCGGAACGAGAACGACTACAACTGGCCGGAGATCGCCCAGGAAGGACAGCCAATGACCAACGAGCGGTACCAGAATGACAGTGAACGGCCATAGAGCGGTACCAGAACGACTGTGCCAGAATGCCAGCAAATGGCCAAGGAGCGGCGCCAGAACGACTCCCAATGACCAAAGAATGCCGCCAGAACGACTACAAATGCCCATAGAGCCTGAATGACGGCGGTCGGCCAAAGAGCGGCGCTAGAACGACTGCAAATGTCCAAAGAACGGCGCTTGAACGACTGCAAATTGCCCAAGAGCAGCGCCAGCATGACTGAAAATGGCCAAACTGCGGCGCGAGAACGACTGCAACAGGCTGGAGACCGCCCAGGAATGACAGCCAATGACCAAAGAGCGGCACCAGAATGACAGTGAACAACCACAGAGTGGTACGAGAACGACTGCAAATGTCTAAATCACCTTGCTTGAGGGACGGCAAATGACCGCAGAACGGTGCCAGACTGACAGCCAATGACCAGCAAGTGGCACCAGAATGACTGCCGACGACCAAAGAACAGAGCTAGAATGAACACAAATGCCCAAAGAGCCGCGCCTGAATGACAGCGAACCGCCAAAGAGCGGTACTAGAGCGACTGCAAATGTCCAAAACCTTTCAGCCTCATGTCAAAAACAAGCAATGAGCCATCGTCTGGACTTCGAAGCGGAGGATGATGAGGAATATCCTTTGTGTGACTCTTGATCCCTTTGAAGAGTTTCCTGCAGTTCACAGGGCCACCTTGCCAAAGGAGCTCTCAACAATGCAATGAGTGCCCCTGATGTCGAAATGGGGAAGAAGTTCCGATCTTCGAAAGAACGTTTTTCGTCTGTACTTCGAATTCCTGTGAGGGTTTCTTCAGATGCATTGGTCAAAACCATCATCAAATTGAGCACGCACACCGCTCTCTGCACTTGTTCACTTAATCGCAAAAAAAATGGCATACTTCATTGTTTCCGGTGGGCGCCAAAACAACCGGCATTGAACCTCGTCACCCCGCCATCTTTTATTTTGGTGTCATGTTCTTCCGGTTGTTTTTATTACCTTTTTTGTCGTTTCAATTTGAATGGTTTCAACTTCTTCTTGCTCGAGTCGGGCCTCCCATACATGAGAGGCCCCCTTTCCTGGACAAGACGGCCGCCTTCTTTCAAAGGTTCGGGATTCACGAGGGGGCCCGCTAGGGCCACCGAGTGCGGGTTTGCGGGCCTCCGCCGCCGCCGCCCTCGCCGCTGCTGGTGTGGCCGGCGCTGCGGACGGCGCGGCCGCCGCCGCCGCCGCCGCTACTGGTAGTGTTGACCCAGCCGCGGCGCCGCAGGCGCCGCCGCAGGTGATCCCTCCTGCAGCTCGGGTGGAGACGAAGGACAACGGCGTCGCAGTCAACGACTTCGCCGCCGGCTTCCTCCTCTTCGTGGGCGGGATGCCGCACCTGTTCCCCGTGTACCGAGGCACGCAGGATTAAAGGTCAGTCCCTGCAGAAAAGCTGGCCCACAACAAGGCTTCTAAAAGTTTGTTACTTCAGAAAAACTGGCCACATCAAGGCCATTAAAGGTCAGCCCCTTCAGACAAATTTGCCCACAACAAGCCTTCTAGAGGTCAGTCTCTTTCTGACCCACATCAAGGCTTCTAAAGGCCAGCCCCACATCAAGGCCCAGACCCGCAAGCCCCCAGACAAGGGACAACGGACTGTGGCAGTCGCAAATGGTTATCTCTCAACAAAAGGAACAACAAAGCCCTAGAATCTGTGCCCACGGGGACTTTTCGGAATTTTGTGACCTGGCTGTGAATGGCTCGTGTGAGTATTGGGACTGGTGCAGAACAGAATGCCCGAAGTTCTGTTGAGAGTGGATCGCATATTAGATCCCTCGTCGCAGACCCTGATGTGGGTCTGCCGCTGTCGTGCCCTCCCAATTCTCTGACGCAAAGGCTCGGCCTCTTTGCCTTCTTTGCAAAACCCTTGGAAAACCTGCCACGCCAACCTTTGCTTCTTTGTACAAGATGTGGAGAAAAGGGAAAGAGAAAGAGAGAAAACGACAAAAACCCTGAGGGAAAAAGATTGCATGTTTATCCCACTCAGGAAAAATACCAAACACGTTATTGCTTCTTGTTATTGTTTTTTAGACATAGTTCCTTTTTTCTAGAGTTAAAGTTCGCTTGAAATACCGGGGTTTTAGGGTCTCCGTGTGACCGTTCATGAATGGGTTCTCTTAGAGCAAGAAAGGGCTTTGTGGTTACGGATTGTATATTTAGTGCATGCTTTCGTTATGGGTTATGGCTAGCCATATCCGGGACTGTTTGTGACCGACACCAAGTACATTCCTTCGTGGAGTGTAATCTTGGGCCCCCCACGTTCTACAAGTTGAGCAGGGGTTGCCTTGTAGCCCGTACCGGTCTGTTGTCCGCGTTTTAATGTATTTTCTCGTAGAGTAGTGCTTGGGTTTCGCGACACTTGCGGTGCTTCACGTGGTGCGGGTTGCTTCCGCCCTAATATAAGGTTTTTTTTGGGTAGATTTGCTGGGTAAAACTGTTCGTTGCTCGCCACAGTTAAGGCACTCTGGGCACACTGGGTACCCGTGGTTAGTGAGGTTATTCGTCTGATGTAGTCGTCGTTGCTGTGCGTCGTTTACAGTGCTTCTTTTTACACCAGGGCTTATGGTGGCGTAGACTTTTGAAGCGTGGTTTCCCCACGGTTCGTCCGTCGCTGTGGCAGTAGGGACATCTATCTCGTTTCTGGGTGGTGCTTCGCAGCGTTGTTTCTGTTTGTGACTTAGTTCTGGGTGGTTTCTTCTTGCAGTAACGTAGGTGCGTCCGTAATCCTTGTTTTCCCTTCAGTTTGAGGCCGGTTGTTGTTGTGCGTGTGTGGCAGTGGGGACATCGTAAGTCGTCTTCACTGCTGGTCTCTGTTTCCGCGGTGGTACTGGAGGTCTGTGACGTGCCTGGTGTTGTGGGTGTTCGTGTGGGGGGTGTGCTGTCTTGTCGTTGTGTGGGTGTGTCGGTAGATGTCTCGTCTCCGCGCATAGCTCTAAGTATGCTTTGTGTCGAGTCCGGCTCTTGAGTTGTGGTTCTGGGCGTGGCAGGCTTTGGGGGTTCATAGTGGTTGTGGTATGATGGGACAATGGGTGGAGGGACACCTGTCTGTGGGTTGTCTTTGAGCTGGTAGACGCAGAGGTATACTTCGTTGTCGGTGTAGTTTTGCGTCGAAGTGGAGTGCGTCTGTAGTCCGTCGAAGCGATTTCTCTTTCAGAAGAAGAGGACAAATTTTCGGGGGGAAAAAAAGACTTTTTTTTGTGTAAATTTTGCCGTCTGTTTTCTAGACCACGCTTGTGCGCGCGGACTAAGGTAGGATACTGCGCGCAGTTGGAGGGCATTGTGACCAGTCGCTGTATTCATGCATCTGCAGAAGACCAAAACCTGCCAGGCACCTTGTTTAATATGAAAGACACGCATGCCAAAGAGACCAAGATGCGACACTTGTGAAGAGACGTCCACTGCAAGTGAGGTAGAAGATGCAGAAGAGGACGAAGAGAGCGAGTTCGACACCCGGACCGGACCTACGACGCGCCAAGTGACTACGAAGACGAAGACAAGCCTGCCGGCGACCCGAAAAAGCTCAGGCGCATATTTACGAGTTTTGGCATGGAACTAAGAAGCGTGCGGGAAAGAAGGCTCTGGAGCAGGTTGTGCGAGAGGTTGGACTTCTGGCAAACCGTACCCTGGGACGACAGGCTGGTTGACCGTTGATTCGGCATGAAATCAGGCAGCAGGATCAGTGAAGAAGATCTTGAACGAAGAAAAAGAAGAAGGAAAAGGGGATCCAGGCTCAGTTCCAGGCCTTCGGTAGGCGAGGAGCTGCTTTCGCAGCTCCTCGGCTACCGAAGGCGGTAGACAGCAATCCGGGGCGAACCGGCCAAGCTGTACCAGCAGATCTGCGCCATACGCCACGGCACAACGCGCTTCCATTGCCGTGTAGAGCAGAGCATTTCCCTCTATTGCGGGCCGCTCCGTACCGAAGTCTTTTCCAGTAAGCAAAGTTATCTGAAGCAACGTTGACACGTGTAGTTTGTCAGGTCTTCGGTCACCTCCGAGGTGCACTTTACGAGGGCAGTGTCAGCTATGCAGTCACCAAAGAATCGGCGAAATTTTCCAAAAGAAAAGTCTTTTCATTTTCGAAAGTGAAAAGAAGAAGATTTTCTCCGGCCGCTCAATTCTACATATCTTGAAGAATCTTTCGTAACTATGTTTAGAGTGAAAGTTTGTCGAGTTTTTGGGTGAAATGCGCTTTGTATTGATGATAGTTTCTAGGTGCAGTATTCTTTTTGTGTTGGTGTTGTGTTGTTGTTGTTGTTGTTGTTGTTGTTGTAAGTCTCTGCTAAGCGCACCTGTGAAGTGGTGTGGCCATCGTGTGTGGTTGTCTTTCTGGGTATTAGTCTTTATTCGCTGATTCTGATGGATGCAAGCAACACTTGGATGCCAGTCCTCACCGGAATCGAACATGAACCCAGGTTCTCAACGCTACTTTTTCTGGTTTGTTATGTGGAGGTCAATTGGGTACAGCCTAACTAAGCTGTTTTCGTTAAGTTTCGCACAACACTCAGCTCTGGTTCCGGAGGAATAGTGCCAAAAATACCAGCAATGTACAGTGCTAAAATGGAACGACGGCATACGAAGCGGTCCTGGCATCCAAATGGACGTCTTGGGCTGTTTCAGAAACCCCCCAAAAAAGTAGTCAGAGCAGGAATCAATGTGCATCCTCTACACCTATGACTACTGGGCCAGGAACGGGAGAAAGAAGGTGTTCTGTTCTGTTCTTTTTGCGTTTCCGTCGATCCTGTATGGGCTTACAGATTGGTGTTTTTTTTGTAACCCGGAAAAATGCTTTATGCACGACCCCCTGGTGGACTAAGCGGAGAGTGTGGGACTACGTTCGTGGAGCTTTTTCTTTCTTTCCCGATGACAACTAGTGTCAGACTAGCCTACCCGAAAAAAAAAAACAGTTGATTTCTTTAGGCAAGGTTTCTCTACCGGCGGAAAAGTTGTTTGGGTTAGCCACGGTTGTGATACGAATCGCTTATTTTATTGGGAAAAATATATTCCCTCTGGTGGAAATGGCTTGCGGAGCGTGACGATAAATTTCGTTTATTTTTGGCAGGATTCCATTGTGTTTACACAGGCCGGAAAAATAAACGAGTTTATTTTTGGAATTTATTTCGTGTGGCAGCATTTATTTTGTGACGCCAGCCATTTTCAGGTGAAAAAAATAAACGAAATTTATTTTGTATCGCGAAAAAAATAAACGTTTATTTTTGCGTGGGGGTTATACAGAGAAATCTGTAGGGGAGACCCCTCGCAAAATTTTTTTTCTCCCTGTGGTGAGTGAAATCGCGTGTTTTGAGCTCGTTTTGAGCCGAATTCATTGGTGTCTCATCCTCGGTGCTCAAAGGCCTGTGAAGAAAACCCCTCCCGTGAACGCTCCAGCCCAGTAAGTGTCAGATGAAGTTCACCGCCAGCGAACTCACCCATGCTGAATTCCAGGTCCAAGTGCGTAGAAAACTTGTACCAATTCAGTGTGCTTGAGTCTCGTTGCAAGAACATCTGTGGGTCTGCCTGAGCACACTGGATTCCAGCTGTCTGAGTTCATCTGCTGATCGCCTGCTGTGCATGTGCAAGCGGCCGAGCACTCGCGTTGCAAACTAACACCACATCAACTCCCCGCGACTTATCAAAATTTCACGCCGTCCAAGCAACGATGTTTTGTTTCCACCCTCGGGAATTTAGTTTTCCCAATAAAATCATTTATTCGGCAATAATTTCCGCCAATTTTGCCTCGGTGTCGGTTTTAGTCCCTCGGGCTCCGCTCGTGGCTCGGGGTTGCAAACCCCCCCTCGGGCCTCCCTCGGGACTAAAACCGACACCTCGACAAAATAAACGGAAATTATGTTGCCGAATAAATGCTTAGTATACTATTGTATTTTATTGTACAGATTTTCGTATATTAAAGTAGGGGGGAGCCTTTGTTGCACGAAGGCGAAGCAAACATGAACCCGTATGCGTACATTCTCCAATCTGTGACAGCCTTCATCATGCACACAAGCAAAATCACGTAGTCAAAGTCGAACCTAACTACGTGACCTTGGGACACTGTTTTTTCGCGCGAACATGTTCCAGCAGCCTTTCTCAGCTTCTGACAGCACAGAGCCGCATTTCTGCACGAGAAAACAGCTGACAGCCAAGGAGGATGAGCAGGTTGATGTGCGGCAGTGTGAAGCGACCATCGAGCAGTGTGATATTAACTACGAACTTTCACTCTAATCAAGAACGTCCCACCTACTATGTTCCAAAGAAGCAATCATGTGCTTTGTTCCTCTTTCCCCCTTTGAAACGTCCTGCCCACTCCTTGCCGGAAAACAAGTATGTGTTGCAACAACTACGCACTTTTTCCTTCGTGTTCTAAGTGAATGAGTAAATGAGAGCAAGATTTCGTACAAGACAAGGGGGTACACTGCGAAGATGGGTCGCATGGAGGATGAGAGGATGTTGATGAAGGACTTCACCGCCACCGTGCTCAACGCTAAGCAGGACAGGAAGAATGGGCGCGGTAGGCCTCTTCATGCCATCTGAAACTATGTGCCTACCCCTGCTTGTGCAAGATCCTAGCAAGAGAACCCCCAGAAGGTTTCCCTCACAGGACACCAGATTGGGTTCTTGATGAAAAAAAAAGCAACACCTGCCTGCCAGCATATACTCCTCCTCCAGCTCCTCGGAACCGAATAAATAAATACGAAAGCCGAAAATTCGGGAAAGACGGATCCGCCAGAAACGCCACTGTTAAAGACGACATAGTTAAAGCCGCCAGAATTACCGTCTATCCTGTATATCTTTTAAGACTTAAGAACAGACTGTTCCGAGTTTTAAGGATTCGTGTATTGTGTCTGCGGTCGACAGCAAAGGCAGGTTGGTGTTCTTTCCTTGGGTGTGCGTATGTTACCTGTTAAACCTTTTGTTAAATGACGACCAGTCTTGGGGTTGTTGTCAAGAACGACTCCCAGCTTTTTAAGATTTGTCAAGACTGGGCGTTTACTGGTCAGGCAACTTGGCGGCCATTTTCACCTCGCGAGCACGGGAAGTCTCGCAAGCCCGAGACTCAAGCCTCAGCACTTGTGGTCAGCACCTGCGGCCTACCGTTCGCTGACCATTAGCCGCCCAATTTCCACTACGGCGGCCATCGTGTGTGCTGAGGTAAGTTTGACAATTTCTGGAGAAATGGTGTTCATTCTGACAAATTATGAATGCTGGTAGTCAAGGTAACAACTTTCTTCTTTCATTGTTTTGGGCTATTGCCAATAACAATCCGATGACAGTTATTGGCAATAGCCCCAAAAAATGAAAAGAAGAAAGTTGGTACCAGGAAAGCCTGCTACACGGGAGTCAAGCTTCACGGTACTGCAGAGCCACGGGCCTACAGGTCAAGTGGCTACCGATTTCCCAAACTAAGCATCACGGCTTGGCGCACCTTGGGGCTTGGCGCTCGCGCTGAACACAAGCTCGTCGAGACGGTCAGCCGCAGGGCAGAGCGGACGGGGTTGTGGCACTGTGCTGCCTCCGACTCAAGCCTTGCAAGCTGTGGTTGACCGTCAGGTTCCTGGACCAGGAGCGGCCTTTTTCCTTTTTTTCCTTTCCTTTTCCTTCCTGGGCTATTGCAGTTAATACGCTGCCAAATTCTCAATTCGACATAATGCACTGCCCCCCAAAAAATTAGACTAGTATATATTTTAGCATTTTGCCGGAAAACAGTTCCCTCCACTTTTTCTAGCGTTATTTGTGGATTAAAAGTTCGGTATTTTAATTAATTAATGTCAAGTCAAAGGGTGTGGGCCACCGTCAGGTGGCTAGGCTAGTTCCGGGGTGGCTCCCTGGGAAGGACAGGGACGGGGTTAGTCACGCCTTAGCAGTCCCAGGGCCTCTCCCCACCCACCTGTATGTGTTCTCGTGGTCACCGCTACCGCGTTGACCTTTCCCGAGAACACATCAGTCAAAGGGTGTGGCACGTGACCTGTCTGAGACTTCCAAACTCGAAACTCAAATTCCTAGCGTTGTGGAGGTTCGGTGTTTTAGGGTCTCCGGTTGACCATTGAGGCTGAAGTCTAATAAGTTCTTGGGCAGTGTATTGAGTCTAAAATTTTTCGAAGTGTATTAAAGGGGGGGTAGACCTATTATCCACCCGATTTCTTCCGGAAATTCCGCGAACATTAAAACTAGTGGCGTTAAAAAATTGCTATTATCCAGGCTTTATCCAATGGTAATCCAAGGGCTATCCAGGGTTTTGTTGCAGGGTGGTGATTTTTTTCTTCGCGCCTTTGGCGCGATATTGATTGTTGTTTGTTCCTGTTAGTGGGTGCCCTCAGACAATTCTGCTTGTCTAGGCTAGGAAGAGTCAACATCGAAGGATCGAAAAGCAACATCGCTATGAACGCTTGGCTGCCACAAGCCCCCTTCCCTGTGGCAATTTTTGTGTCACCTCCGGCTTCATCCCTTGAACATAACTGAGGGATTCAATATCACAAGGCACTCCCACGATTCCCGTTCTTTTGCCACCTGACCGACGTTCATCCCCTGCACTGCATGCGGTAGAAGTCAAGGAAGAAGTGCCACAGAACAACCCACAGGTTGTCATACCAGCCGTATCTGCATCAGTTGCACCTGCACCGGGTCCGATCAATTCTGAGTGCACTGAGACAGCAGAAAATAGTCCACACCAGCCAGGAGGAGCGGCGCTTCAGCCGTCCTCTTCACAGCACCAGCAAAGCAAGCGCACCCACAGGGTGGCAGAGTGTGCTGGTTCACAAAACACTACACACACCAAACCGCGGCCCTAGGAGAAACCATTGATCAGCCGCTTTTCCGTTTTAACAGCTCTTTATTCTTGTTTTCACTCTCTCTTTTTTGCTTGTTGAGCCCTTTACATTCTATGCTGTTTCCACACTTCTTCTCACTTGGTG
The DNA here is from genome assembly GCA_030068145.1 of Diplonema papillatum. Lineage (NCBI taxonomy): Eukaryota > Euglenozoa > Diplonemea > Diplonemida > Diplonemidae > Diplonema > Diplonema papillatum. The sequence goes on along the minus strand of JAPJBO010001326.1, from coordinate 25,093 downwards.
TGCTGTTGTTACACTCACAGCGGGTGGATAGGCCCACTTCCATAAAAATTTAACTCGCCACTGAAAAAATATAAAGTTAAATTTATCTCCAAAACCAGTCGACCTATTATCCTAGGATAATAGGTCCCTGTCCCCCTGGATAGTAGGTCTACCCTCCCTTTAAGTCGAATTCAAAATTTGGCAGCGCATTAAGTCTAAATTGAATTTTCATTGGTGTAATAACTGCAAAGACCCAATTGTTTTGCATTGCTTTTCAGGGGTAGCATTCTGGGCAGTTCTTTCATTTTCATCATTCCATCATCATTTCATCAACTTCCCCTGACCGATGGAAACTCCTATTTAACGACAGGCTGGTTTCTTTTTGGACACGGGCAAGATGTGCAGCATTTTTGGCTGTGGCTGCCAACAGGCAATTGAGATTGGCAGGCAACATTTGTTGGCTCGTTTCCGTGAGCCTCTGAACGGAGATTTGTACAGTTGAGATAGGTATTCCCTCGATGCTTTTGACTTGAGTTTACCATTCAATCTTTAGCATGCAGAAAGCAGTGTCGCTGCCGCCCAAAACTTGTGCATATTGAGTAGCATGCTTGACCTATGAATGTAACGGCTTCCATTTTGGGGAATACCCTATTTTGGAAACCTGGGATAGTGTTCACAGACGTTCGCGTTGAAAGGTCCATGTCAAACGTGAATCAAACGTAGCGCTGGCCTTGCCTGGCAGTGGATCCGAGCGGTCGGCTTGTGTGAAACAGTCGAATCACGAGGACAAATCTGTATGACCCGCGGCACCGCAGCGTGGGAACACTTGCTGGGGGCACATTCATGGGAGAGCCTTTTCCCCTATGTCCTCGTATCAGCCTGTAGTCACGTGGTGGCTATCAAGGGCTGTGTGTACAGACCAGGTTGTCAAGAAACAATGCTACGGTTGCACGTTTGTAAAAGAAGAGCTAAGTTTTTGTTTGTTGAGTAAGGGTAGGCGGTTTTTTTTTTTTTTTGGCCCATGTCCGCGCGCGCGTAAATTTTTGGAAACCCCCGGAAAAAAAAAACTTTTGCCAAAAAAAAACTTTTGGGATCTGTGCATTGGAACCGGTCGTGAGAGCGACTGCAGGCGTAGTCACGAGCGTGTCCGGCTCGGGAAAAGTCGAAACCCTGTTCATCACACCGATACTTCACGGCGATGCGAATCGCGTAGACGTTGTTTACCTCAATGTGTATGGACTTTGAAGCCGACTATGCCCGGTGCTGGGTTGGTGCGCTGGGCAAGCAATATCGTGCTACTTTGACGTTGGTGTCAATCTAAACAGCAAGATTCGCGTAGCTTTAGCCAGCTCCTGCTGGACGCAGTCGAAGCACGCGGGATACAAGCACAGCCTCAGCCTCGAAAATGTGCGCGGTTTTACCGGCAAGGCATGTCGGGAGGGTTAGCAGTTACTAGTAGGGACGTATCTGAGACTCGACTGAGGAGGCATTAAAAGGACGCGGGCAAGCGATGCGTTCACGGTGCTTGCGACATGTGCACTCGACCGGCGGCAATGCCTTGTGGTGCGGTGTATATTTGCGAAGAAAATGGCACTCGTCACCTGACAGTCTAGACCGCACACCCCTGAGCAAAACTGCCTTCGTTGCACACGGCATCTAACCAATTGCCGTGTGCTAGAAGCACCTGCCCTCCGTGCGGATGTCGAGACATCACTGGTCTCTTTCGATGTGGGTGAGGTACATCTTGTGAGTCCGGCCGTTTGCTACGCATGAGAAGGTGGCCACTGGCTACAGCTTGCTGACAGGAGGGTCGGCAGAGTACCGACAAACTCCGTTTACACCAAACAGTTCATCTTTGTGAACTCGAGTAACATCGACAAAGCCACACCCGAAACGACGGGGTCGACGTCCGACTTTTGGGGTTTCAACAGCAGACCGCCGCAGAAGCCGCGAGAGCAACCATCCTTGCACAAGGTGGAGGAAAGCAGAAGTTGAAGTTCACCATACTATCTGCGGGTAGCTGGCGCTTATTCGCCGATGGAAATGCCACCGACCAGCCGTCACGGTGGTTCGGTAGGACCGTGACATCGCAATGGGGCATGTCAGGAGATACAAGATTGATTGACGGACACCCGCACAATCGACAGTCCTCTGGGTCACTGCTTTATCGTTCGCGGCGTACCCAGCGAACCGCGATCTCGAGTTCAAGCCCGAGTGTTTTTTCTCCTTCGCATTCGACTATGGAAAGTTTTGTCGAAACGCACCCGCGCGACGTTCAGGACTATTGAACTCTAGACTGCCACCGCAACCCCTCGGACACATCAAGTTCATCATCACACTCATCTTTGAGCTCATCGTCCAGGAATTCCACCAAGAACGGGCACAAAAGTGCCAACAGCGGACCGGCCAGTAGTATAGCCGGCACATATGGTGTGACATCCAGTAGTAGAAAGTCTTGTGGCAAAAGTTTTTTTTTTCTGAAAAGTTTTTTTTTTGCGCGCACGCGCGTAAATTTCTGTGGGCCGACGGACATGGGCCAAAAAAGTACATTTGCGCCGGTAAAGACCGGCGCCCAGCGAGACTAGAGGGTAAGTTCGGCGAAGCAAGCATGAGGCTAAGTTCCGTCCGGGCCTCAAGTATGCAAATACCCGGTCGGGTCAAGAAACCCCGGGCCGGAGCGTAAAGGGTCAGGATTTCCCCCCCTGGGGAAAAAAAAAAAAACCTGGAAATGACACCATGATGGCAGAGTGAACCGCGCAAGGCTTCAGAGTTGGACTCCAGCCTGGAGGTCCCGAGTTCGAACCCGGGCGAGCCACTTTTCCGGTCGAACATGATTTTCGGGGTTTGTTTCGGATAACAGTAAAGTTCGGGTGAAGCTAAGTTCGGGCGAAGCCAAGCCAAGTTCGGACGAAAGCAAAGTTCGGGTGAAGCTAAGTTCTGGTGAAGCAAAGTACGGGAGAAGCCAAGTTCGGGCGATGCTAAGTTCTGCCTCCGAGTGAAGCATAGTGGTGAAGCAAAGTTCGGGCGATGCCTACTAGTAGTACTGGTAGACTGACTCAAATTTCCCGGGGTGACCAATAACCGTGAGACATTGAGAAACTCTGCAAAAAACGCAAATTTCGGGCACATACGACCCCGAAAACCAACAAATTCCAAAACCCATTTTCGACCGGAAAAGTGTCTTCGGCCGGGTTCGAACCCGGGCCTCCAGACGGTGGCAGACCTGAAATTTAGATGCAAATAGCCCTTTTCCAGTCACGGGGCAAAAAAAACCTGGATCGAGGGAATTGACTGGATCATATTTTTGGGCCTAAAAAAGTGCCCTCGGGCTTCGCCCGCGGACCCCCCAAAAAGTGGGGTTGGCTCGATAGAGCTATTAGCATACCTCTAGTCTCGGAAAAAAAAAAACCGCCTACCCTAAGTGCTTTTTTGGCTCGCGCTCGGGCACCTCAAAAATATCTGGGCGCGCGTGCTAAAAAAAAAAAAAATCGGGCAGAAAGTTACAAACCCGGAAACCCGGGATGGGGATTTGCTGATGAACAGCGAGTCCACATGGACTTCCGAGAGGAAGTGATCGGGTTTGAAGAAGAGTCGGAGCATGGTTGGGCAACCACCATGGGTACTAGAGCCACCGGTGGTTGCCATCCTAGTGGCTGTCGGTGGTTATTCCTCTCCTACGCTGTCGGAAGGGATCCTGCTTTTGCAACAGGGAGAAGAGTACTCCACTGAAACCTGCGGCATTTCTGGCGGCGAATCTGTGCAACGAGTGTCGGCGCTCCGGCTTCGTGAAGTTCATTGCAGATGCCAGGAAACTGGGAGGAAGCAATGCGAATAAGCAGTTCCACAGCCCAGAAGGTGCCCACAGTGTGGCAGATGCGTCCAAAACGAGCCGAGTGCCAGCAGTAGCAGGGCACATCGTCCCATGACCCCAGATTTAGGCCAGGTACAGTCTCACAACACAAGGGGTTCTTCTTCGCCCCTCAGTCAATCGCGGTGAGATGCCTTTCCACACAAACAGAGCACAGGCTCATCAGACTCGCTTGCAAGCAGTTCTCTTTTCCCTACCTTCCTTCCTGTTGCGCCTCCAATGGGCATCGTCCGCACCACAGAATTGAAGGTCTTGTGTGACTTTTGCTGCAGGATTCTCATTTTCTTGCACGACCGTGCATAGTTTCTTGGCATGCCAAAAACAGCCAGCCCTAGGCATACATCCGATACGACTCGTATTCTCGCAAACCCTCGTATTGGGGGAGTTGGCGTAGTCTTATTTCGTTCTTTTGCTATCTCCACTTGGTATTCCTGTCGGAGCCTCGAACACAGGCCAAATACATGGTTCTTGAGTGGTTTACACATTCGCATTTCACTCGTATCATTCTCACATGCGACTATATGCGAGAATTTCATGCGAGAATGCGAGAATCATTCTCGCATACGAGTCGGAACGTATGTATGCCTAGGGCCCCAACTATGGTTGAGATCCCTTTTGGCCGGGCACCTGGTAGTGGCCGCCATGAGTCGTGTCTGCAGTTTCCAGGTATTCCCAGGCGGGGACTTTTGTGTCCGAGATGACTCAAGAATTTCCGAGTGCCCGAAGTGGTCCAGGTGACCCAGCAGTCGCGGAGTCGTCCGAGTTGTTATGTCGACCCTGCACAGACTATTTTTTTTCCCCAACTATTTTCTTTTTCGAGGTTTCGCAAAAATTCGGGCGCGCGAGCGCGAGCCAAAATAAAAAATTGTCAGCCTTAACGAATTGGATATTCACTGATATATGCACGTTGGCGTTCTCGAGATGAACATGCATCACTGACCACCCCTCCCTCGTGTATGTAGTTCAGCAGCAAAAAAACCTTTGTAATTGCAAGTACATGTTACCTGTTCGAGACAGCCCGAAGAGAGGAAGTGCTCCCCATTTGTCGGAAAGCCCGTAAGGGCCGCTGCACGAAAGATTTTCAAGCGAACAGTACCACATTCAGGGAGAAATGCCGTAGTTTTGCTTATTCGTTTACAGTTTACTTAAAGGGGGGGGGTTGCAAGAACGTGCTTGGAATGGGTACCGCACTGGTCCCGTCTGTGCCGTGTTTCGGTCCTTTCAGCCACGGACACATAAGGCGGACCATCATCAGCGTGGAACCTGAGTGTCTGCAGACAGGACTGCGGTGTGAGTCTGGTTTGTCAGGCGGCTGTTCGTAACTCGTCACAGCCAGGACCACGTCACAGGGAGAAGGCCCCTACAACCGTGTCTGAGCAATCAGTTAAAAACTCAGGGCACTCGCCCTGATTGTGACTGCGACTCGCTAGGCAGACTGACTTGTCTTCTTTTTACGGTGGCAATCTGCGAAGTAAACTCCGCAGAGCACAGTGACATGGGGTTGCCGTGTGCAGCACCAATGGTTGAAGTACCAAAAGGAAAAAAGGGGGGGGGGGAGGGGGCGTCACCCGGAGGAATAGTTGTACTTATTCGACAGACACCTGTATGCCAAAAAGCTTTTTTTATTCGACCTCCCCTAATTATTTGCTTGACAGAGACAACAGATATACGACGAACAACAGCCAGGTAGCACCCAAAAATTGCCCTCCCGTGTTTCCAGCAGATCTGCGTCATTTCGCAATACGCGATACTGCGCAAAGGCGCTCCACAACTCGATCACCCTACGCGGAGAGTCGCGATTGGTCCCTTGGATTGGCATTGTGCTAGGCCTTCAACAATCCCCAGCCCGCAGAAGTTCGAGCCATGCCCGCTCTTCCCCAGCTCAACGTGTCGCCGCCGAAACTGCTCAGCGACTTCGTCGATGACGCCATGACTGAGATGTTCTTGTCCGATGAGAGCGAACCACGACAGCTGCCGGCGCGTGCCAAACGTTGTCGTCGACGGCGAGGATGTTTACGGCCTCCCCCTTCCCGCGTCGCCGATCGCTTACAACGACCTCCGGTGTCTCGCCTCCCTTCTGCGCAAGGACTCCAGTCTCCGCCTACTTCGCGTTTCGGGTATGTCGAGTTACTTTACTCTGCTCTGCACTCTGGCTCACCAGCGTCCATTTTCACCTGCAAAAGGCCGTTGCAGGTGCTGTGTTCGTCCCCAATCTGCGCCAATACCCACATGAAAATTTGTTTGATGACTACAACTACGCATGCGGTACGAGGACGTGCGGTGCCGCAGGCCCAGGAAGCTGCAAGCGAGGGCACCACAGAGCACGGCCAGCGGTGAAGCAGGTAGCCGTCAAAGGTGGCGAAGGCAAGGAACATCCCGGCCGCGGGGACAACCCGCGAGGGAGAAAAGGAAGTCCCCGAATCATCTGATGATTCCTGGAGCTCGTCAAACTGCACAGCGGGCGTGAAGCGCGCACCGGAGACAAACAGTACGCGGGGCAAGAAGCGAACGAAGCATGGCACAACGCGTGCAAAGAGGTAGCGGCTTGTGCAGTCTCACAGATTGTTGCTGTATATCAAGTTCAAACTACTGCTGCTACTACGTTCCGTTTCAACTTGCCCTGAACTGCAGATGCCGTGCTGCTGAGTGACAGTCCAGAATGAACTTCTGTATAGGGTAATTAGAAAGGGCGCGGGGCGACGTCACTGACCTAGACGCACGGGCAAAACGGCGGAAGCTGGCCGCCGGCTTGTTCTTCTCGTAGCTAGCCATCGTGATATCCTTAACGATATCCTTCACGCGGCAGGTACTTCGGACCCTAGAGGTACTGCGCAGATTGTAAATCGTATTGATGTTCGAGGACAAAGAAACATCAGGATCTTCGGGGGCCCCTCGGGCAAAAAAAACTTCCTCGGGACAATAAACCCTTCCTCGGGACTAATAGCTATTTATTCACCGAGAGAAAAGTTGTTTTCTTGCACGAGGGTTTTCCAGATTGCCACGAGAGCCCGTAGGGCTCGAGTGGCAATCTGGAAAACCCGAGTGCAAGAAAACAACGTTCTCGAGGTAAGAAGATAGCTTTACTGCCAGGGGCAACTTACTTTTCTGCACCACGAGTGAGCTACACGGCCAGCCACAGCCCGCCAACTCTGTGTCGACAACATCGTAGTAGGTGCAGGTTTGACTCCTAGCTTTTGCAAATCTGCTTGCCAGGTTGATGTACAGATGTGCTTTCCAATTTCAAGTAGCAACCTCGTGGACTTGGCCTGTTTTCTCTTCCGATTGTCAAACTTATCACTCATTCTTCGCATTTGGTCCATGTTTGCGGGCCCGGCAGGTCTGCAGGCGGGGAGCATGGTGTGGCAAAAAATGCTCTCGTTGAGGTAGATTCTTCGCGGATTGCCCGCTTTTTCCCCCTTAAGATGTCAGTATGACAGGCTATTTACCACTGGAAACCAGTTTTGCTTGGAGTGCAAGAAAAGTAGCTTGGAGTGTAAGAAAAGTAGCTTGGAGTGTAAGAAAAGTAGCTTGGAGTGTAAGAAAAGTAAGCTTGGAGTGTAGAAAAGTAGCTCACGGTGATGCAGAAAAGTAAGTTGCCCGGCAGTAAAAGGCTTTTTTTAGTCCTTAGTAGACTCCTAGTAATAAATAGTTATTTTTATTTGACCCCCCCAATTATTCGCCGACGAAGTTGGGCCAAAAAGTACAATTATTCGCCCCCCTCCTTTAACCATATTAAAAGGTCGCTAGAGTTTAATGGGGAGGCTACAAAGACGTAGGTCGCATGATTTGGTGTTTGATCAATTCCTAACCGGAATTTCTTAGGAAGCAGGGTACCGCGGAAGGAAGGAGGAGGAAGCAGGATACAGGTAAGAACACATACGAAAAAATCGATCGACTGGCATGGTAAAATCAAAGAGAAGCACCTAAACGGCTGAGCAGCCAACAGACAAAAGACGATTGCATCCCAAAACATTCCCCGGTGCTGTACAGCATTCGAGAAATTATGTAAGCAAGTGTTTGTAGGCAAACGAGGCTTGAGAAGAAACAGAACTAGCCACGAAAACATGCTCTTGAAACACGGTTGAAATGCTTCCGGTGATGGCTAAGCCGGATCTCCGATTCGTCAAGAAAACAAACCAGAATCCTGCACAGTTCCGTCTTGGTCGAAAGGTATGGTAGATCCCTTCTTGCGGGCGAGTCGCGCCTTCGCTGTCTAAGCAGCGTTCTAGTACGTAAAGAAACTTAGTCACCTTTGGCTTTCATCGAAATCGGAAGAGGCGCCCCTGCATACCCGGGTTTTGCTTCGTTTGATGCAAGACCAAACACATGACTGGACCCTCGGTTTTTCGAGCCTGGACCCGATAGTGTAACTTCGCACAAGGGAGAAGACAGGTCGGGAATCGCTCTAAAAGGGACGATGCACTCAAACAAACTTCAAACTTTTTTACATTACAAAAGGTTACTTTGTTTCACGTCAAAAAGGACCTTTCGTTTGGGAAGCTATCCAAACTTGGTTTCAAAGGCACAAACAAACGACGGGCTTAAGCAGAAACCGAGTTGAAGATTTCGGATTTGGCTATGCAAAGGAGACACCGCCGTTTTGCACGGTTTTCAAGTGAGAATTGTACGCTTGTCAGGCTTGTGCTCTTTCAGAAATCTTGGTCCGGTTTCCTGAGTCCAATTTTGCAGAGCCGGATTCGGGGCCTAACGGTGTCGGTGGGGTGCTTGATACAAGGTTGACTAAAGTGGAATAGTAGATAGGGTGAAGGTTGGTTGCCTTTGACAGAGTGTTCCGGAGCTTGTCTCACTTTCTGATACGGCTAGGCCACCATGCACCGTGCGGGAAAAATGAGAAGAATAGGCGATGCTTGCTTTTGCATGCCAAAAGACCAGCACGGGATCGAAAAGAAGCGTCCCACTTTGTCGCCAGCAGTAGCGGCTCTTCAGAACTTCCCCATACTCTAGTAGAATCTACTGGACTAGCTTTCGGAACACAGAATGGGCGAGTATAAAATTGTCACGATTGTGATATTTCTCGGTACTTTTCACAGGCAAGACCACGTGCTCGACATCCTGACAACGGTTTATCCGCTTCGATAAGTTCGTGAAGTACACATGCCAGAGCACGTCCTCTACACGTGTCTCGTTAGCACGTTCTCGTCATATGGAACATCCGGGGGTCGAGCTGTCAGCATTGTTCTGCGCCTTCAGGCATTCCGTTGTGAATGCCACCACGTTTCGTCTTCGTTCGATTGTATGTTTTCTTTTTTGAAGAAAGGACGGTGACTGCACAGTAGAGGATTTGAAGAACTTCTCCTTTATTAAACAACTACCACGGTTGTGAAACGAACGGAATATTGTACATTATTGTAATCCCCCCGCCGACCAAGAATTATTGTATTTCTTATGGTGAATTTCCTTATATCCGGGCAAGGCAATCCCATTGGGATATAAGGGAACACAATTTGTGGTCATGACGATATTTGGGGGACCCCTTTAAAAAAGATTCCCGGGGTCAAAGTGACTATTCGGGCCGTTGAAACAAAAAAGTTCTAAATCTGAGGCTGCGTTTACCTCCAAAATGAGGTTTCAATTTCTCAAATTTACTGCCACTTCGGCCCTTGTGGTCATGCGGCCAGAGGAAGAAGAAGCAACCGTCGTAACAAGATTGGCAGCAGGACCAGCACCAGCAATTTCAATTCTGGAAGCAGTCAGCACACGTTTAGCACTGCCCTACTTCGCATCCGGTTGCGCTGCAGCTTCTTGCATGTTTGCGTGTTTTACGTTACGGATAAATTGGTCGATTTTTTCCATCTGCATGAGCCCCGCGTGCTCGTGCACCCGTATCCTTTTTTACACTCTGCTCAACGACGCCTTTTCTTTTCGGGAGGGCAAAGAGGGAAGGGAGGGGTAATATTGCATCGTCCTGCGTAAAGTCATCTGCACCATGATCGACGGAATTCGCTCTCTAAGTACGGAGTCAAGTCTCGTCTGTATACGCGATGCGGTTTACCGAAGCCATCGAGCGCCACGGCCAGGGATGGATACGTTTACTCGCTGATCGATGCTACGGCAGTTCCGCAAACCCACTATGCAGCCTGAGTTCAGCCCCGCGCATCTACGCTCACAAGGCAACCCATGATCACTTCGGTGTGAGGGATCAGTCCTGACCGAGCCTAATGCCTGCCGGGCGCCTGCTCCGTTGCGGTGTTTGCTTTTCTGACCAATGCGTTCCACGTCTGAAGGGTCCTTGCGTTAAGTTCGCGCCTTCTGTGGGTATACAGACTTGATCACGACTTTTGGAAACGAAGCTTACTCTTGAGATCCGGTGTGGAGGGCCATTGTTACCTGACAAAACCCACTCATGCAGCCTGAGTTCAGCCCCGCGCATCTACGCTCACAAGGCAACCCGTGATCACTTCGGTGTGAGGGATCAGTCCTGACCGAGCCTATTGCCTGCCGGGCGCCTGCTCCGTTGCGGTGTTTTGAAAACTTGGTAACTTTGTGCTCAGCGGTCCTACGAATCATGTTCCACGTCCTGTGATTCGTACTTTCAAACTTAATCCATGAATCATGTTCTACCTCCTGTGATTCGTGTGGACTTTTAACAACCTTGTACCTTCCTACAGCAGGACAGGTTCTGCATCTGTTCAGTGGGTAACTAATTTTGTTCCCGTTTTTCCCATTGAAAGAAACCAAGGACCTAGAAGACCCACCCTTCCTGTTGATCTTGCAGCACCAACCGCCAGGGCTTGGTCTGGTCAGGCAGTCCAGGCTGGTCGGACGCTGGGTCAGCCGGACTAGACTGGTCAGGCTCCAGCCTCCAGCCTGCCAGGCTTGTCGGACTGTCTGGTCTGTCCAGGCTGTCCGGGCTGTCTGGTCAGTTCGGGCTGGTCGGACTGACTGGTCTGGTCAGGCTGTCTGGTTTGTCCAGGCTGGTCAGACTGTCTGGTCAGTCCGGGATGACAAAGAATTATACTGATCAAAATAAAACGTGACACACCCCCCCTGAATATAGAAGTTTGATAAAAGTTGTTTAGGCTCCTCGTGGGTAACACCAATAATTCATGTAAATTATTGTACATTCTTGTATGTATTGTATTGTAAAATATTGTAAATGATTGTATTATTGTACCTACCGTGTTCGGAAAAATGTTGGGACCGGAAAAAAGTCCAATATTTTTCAGACCCCCCAAAAGTCCAAATTCTTTCCGGTCCAAACATTTTCCCGGCAAAACTACTTTCACTGGATGCCTTGTGAAATGAAGCCAACGGAGTCCAAGTAGCCGTGGACAAAAGAGCAGTCGTTGCGGAGGATGAGTTTTGAGGCTGAACAGTGGGCACTGCGACGCGGATTTAAGGTGAAAACCTAATCTTCGTTGGCCAACTTGTCCGAAGCGCAAGCACCATTCAGATTCACGTCGTTGTGCACATTGTACAACGACGAGTACCGACCGTGTTCCGGATCGCTGTGTCGCAGCCGCTGCAGTGCAGTCCCTGCTTGGACGTGCTTGGCCCAACAACTCGACACGCAGTCCGTTTGCATACTTCTTCGGTGCCTTCCAGCTCGAGGTGAGAGGGGCTTGGCGGTGAGAGAAGAGGCAAGACGCACATTCTCGCCGCTGTTTGCATCGGTGGTGCTCTCGTCCTCCGTCTCCTCATTGTACACCATCTGATCATCGCTGCTGTCGCAATCGCCCTCACCTTCGATCTGAAGAACGCGGAGTGCCCAGATGATTTCTGTGACGTCATGTTCACTGGCTTTCTGCGATTTGATCTTCGCGAGAGGAACGTTTGAAAGTTCCGCCTCGGGTATCAACTCGCTTTTGATCAGTATCTTCGCCACCTCCGTAGTCTTCCATACTATTGTCGTAGCAAGGTCCAAAAAGCGACTCGCCTATCGCAATCGATCCACTGGCTGGTCCCCCATGTCAAGGTCGACGTAGGGTGTGCACCGACCATTTCCGCTGTATCTGCATCCAAATGTGGTGCGGGGTCACTTTGTCGACAGCCGCTAGAGGTGCATCGTGCTCTACCATCTCCACATCAGCAGGAAATACAGGCGCCGGGTCAACTTCACGATCCCTAAAACCGGATAGGCGTTGTCAACTACGATGACCTCAACAGAAGCGGGTGCATCGTCGACTACAAACAAAATACTAGTTTCCACTTTTCCGACGAGAACTAACAGTTCTACAAAGTTATTACCCCGTCGCTATCCCGAGAAAAACACCGCATGTTTGCCCCTCGCTTGTACCGTGCACCGGTGCCCTCCTTGTTGCATGTTCCGCGGTGCGGCCGGTTTCCGGCCTGCATTCTTGTATGCTCAGAAAGACCGGAGCATATTGACAAAGAAACGAGTGGCAGAGGTTCCCTGGGTCAGGCTTCAAAATACCACAAGAAGAAGAAAAAACGAAAACCCCAAACTTGGTTTGAGCGGAAAAAGTCCAATTTTTCAGAACCTCCGAAAAGTCCAAAAATCTTCCGGTCCAAACATTTTTCCGGTCCAATATCTTTCCGAAACACGGTATTATTTCTGAATTTATTTCGCCTATATTGAGCCAATTCACCTAGCCCCCCTGAAAGTGACTTTAGCTCGATTACGCGTCGATTACACTCGATTACACTGAGAGACGCACGAAACGCTGGGGTTAAGGTTGAGAGAAGCCGCGGACGCGATGGGAGCGAGTGTGCAAGAAGTCCCTGGGGACGGGGCCTGCCAGTTCGCAGCGGTCGCAGCCGGACTGCCGGGGTGGTCGGTAAGGAGACTTCGTGCACGGGTTGTGGACGCGATGTTAAAAGACCCGACATTCGAAGCACACTTCGCGCCGTCCGAAAGGTACGGCAGCTGGTTTGCTTACGTGGAGGCAATGCGGGGGCCGTACGAGTACGGGGACGAGATGACGTTGACGGCAGCCGCGACGGTCACCGGAGCGGTACTCTGGGTGCTGGACAGCAGGAGGCCGCACATCCTGCGACGATACGCACCTCGCGTGGGCGCCACGGGGCAGCAGACGGCGGTCACGTACGTTCCGGAGCACTACGACCGGCTCCTGCTCCCGGGTACCACATTGGCGGAGCTGGCGCTACATGCAGACACGGTGGAAACTGTGGAGTTGAGCCGGGTCGAGCACGCGGTGAGGGTCGCAGCACATGAAGGAACGGACGCCAGGTCGCAGCAGGTGCCGCCGAAGCGGGACGGGGGCGTGTTACAAGGAGGAAGGGAGACGCTGAAGTTCGGGACGATAAACATGACATCTCTCGGGGGGAGGGCACACTTTTTGGATTGTGCCGCTGTCGACATTCTGGCGGTACAGGAGACGCTTTTGACCGACTGGGGTCAGAGGGAGTTCGAGGACGGCGTCAGGCGAGACTGGAAGTCGCTGTGGGGGGAACCGTGTCGGGAGCGACTTGACCGGCAGGGCAAAGCATCACCGTGGATAGCGGAAGCCGGCGGAGCGGGTGTTGCAGTCTTCGCGAAGAAACCGGCGCCGGCCTTCGTGGTCGGGAAGCCGTCACCGAGCCGGAGGTGGGTGCACGTGGCCGTCGGACTTGGAAGAGGAAACCAATTTTTGCATGTCTTCACACTGTATGCGAACTCGGGGGACAAGGCGGCGCCGGAGAGGGAGAAGATTATTGCGGAGGTGCACCGAGAAGCAGCAAGTCTCGGACGAGTACCGGTCATTGTGGCCGGCGATTTTAATGCGGAGCCCTCGTCGTCGGCGGCGATGTCGTGCATGCTGCGATCGGGATGGTACGACGCCGCAGAGATCTGCACCGATGGCGGTGCCCCGAAGACGTACGAGAAGACGGGGACGCGAGGCACACGCATCGATCACGTCTTGCTGAACGACGTCGCGATACACTCACTGGTAGCGAGCGAAACCACCGTCGTCGTAGACGCGGAAGGGCAGCGGGTGCCCAGCCACAAGATGGTGACGGTAGAGCTGGACATCACCGCGTTTGCAGACACATGTGAGAGGTACCGCATGCCAAGGTCCATGAGCCAGGTAGACGTGACGCACGAAGGACGGGCAGCAGCGCGGGCGGAAGAGTTGTTAGTGAAGCACCGGTTCGAAGATGCAGCACCAGATGACGTGGAAGCGCTCTGGGTGTCGGCGACTAAGGCGTGCGAGGGGTATCTGGTCGAGCTGGCGGAGAAACAGGGGTTGCTCGACGGGCCCGTTGCCGCCTATCAAGGACGGGGTGAGACAAGAAAGCCTAAGAGAGAACATTTTGCGTCCGTGACAGACACCGGGACGGGCGCGGGTACGTATGCCTCAAGCAGATTCCGGAAGATATTGAACGGCCTCGACGCCTACATCCGAGGGCTGCAAACACTGAGTGGGGAAGGACCCGGGTGCATGCCGAGATCGCTGGAGAAGACGTGGGAGAACGTAGTATCGGGACTGGAATCAATGGCCGGACGAGTACCAAAGGTGCGCGATTTGCCGCGACGCCCGCCGGACTTGAGCGTCGCCCAGACCTTGAGGCAGAAGCTGGAAGCGAGGAGCCGGTCACTGACAGCACAGGCGCGAAAGGGGAGAATAGCTCAGCTGGAGAGCAAGATGCAGAACTTCCACTGTGCAAACAGGGCGCAACTGCTTCCGTGGTGCAGAAGGAAGAAGGCGGACGGTCTGGTGGCGCTGAAAGTGGATGGCCGCTACACGGCAAATCTACGGGAGATCGACGCGACGTTGCAGAAAGAATGGGCGCCCATCAACCGGATGTACGCGAGTAGACCGGAACCGTGCTATGAAGCCTTCAAGGCGGAGTATGCGGAATACATCCGATGTCGACCGATGGTGTGCCGAGATTTGACGGGCGATGATCTGAGGAGCGTTCTTGGAAAGAAGCAGCGTGCCGGAGTCCCGGGCGTGGACGGATGGAGCACAGCAGAGTTAAAGAAGCTGCCACTGCCGTTGCTGAACGCCCTGGCGGAGGTGTTCAACGCGATAGAAGCGACCGGAACGTGGCCGAACGCGTTGTTGGAAGCCGCGGTCACGCTGATCCCGAAAGACGAAACCCTCGACCCGCTGGCATTGCGGCCCATCACCGTCACAAGCGCGGTCTATCGCTTGTGGGCGAGCACGAGGCTCAGGGACGTCGTCCAGTGGCAAGAAGGCTGGATAGCAGATAGCCAGCACGGGTTCAGGCCCAAACACGGAACCGTGGACGTGGTGTTTGAAATCGCCTCGCAGATTGAAGAGGCTCTCTTGACGGGAAAGGAGCTGTACGGCGTGGCCCTAGACTTTGCCAAGTGCTTCGACAAAGTGCCACGAGACGTCGTGCTGAAGCTGGTGGGGGATCTTGGCCTCCATGAGAGAATTCTCGGGCCGCTGCGCGATGTTTACGCGCGACTACGAAGGCGGTACAAGTTGCACATGGGGCTGGGAGACATCTTTTACACCACCAACGGGATACTGCAGGGCTGCCCCCTGAGCGTGATCCTCATCAACGCGCTGCTGTCCATCGTGGTGCGCAGAGTGGACGACGTGGGGGGGGTGACGAGCGAGTCCTTCGCGGACGACCTCACCCTCCTGACGCGTCTCAGAGAAGCATGCTTGCAGGACGCCTTGGTGGAAGTCGACAGGTTTTGTGCGAACACCGGCATGTCGATCGGGATACCGAAGACGTTCGCTTTCGGGACGCCGAAGGGGTACGAAGCGAAGTTGAAGATAGGTGGCACCGACATCGTGACGAAGGAAGAGCTTACAATCGTAGGATGTCTGGTCGGCACGAAGCGGACACGCAGAACAACGGACTTGCGCTACGACCAGCGTGCAGAGGAGGCCGAACGGTTGGGTGCCTTACCGATCTCGAGGGCGCAGAGGTCGGGGCTAGCGGCGATGGCGGTTCTACCGGCGGCGACGTACGGCTCCGAGTTCGCGCTCCCGACGGTGCGGGGGCTGGGAAAGTTCACCGCAGCACTACTCAGAGGCGTCTGGGACCCGGTGAGACTGCATAGGGCGCAAGAGGCCGTGTTGGGCATTCTCAACAAGGCCCACTTACTCGACCCATACGCAGTGCTGCCATATCGGTCACTCGGCATGATCGCAGAAGTGTGCCGAAAAAGGCCGGCGTGGAGGGCCCGCGTCGCAACAGTTCGACGGGCGTATGGCAGCAGAATCCGCGCATGGGGACCGGTCGGTATTGCGGCCGAGCATGCAAAAAAGCTCGGTATACGATGGACGGAAGATTTCGACAACGCCGAGGACGAGGCAGGGAATGTGCTGAGGCTGGTGCGACAAAGCAAGGGGGAGCGAGGGCACACCCTGAGAAAGCTGATTCGCGGCTGGCGACTAGGGGAGCTTGAGAAGAGGCGGGTAGACTTCGATGGGGTACGGGCAGGTGTAGAGTACGTCGCGACGAATGCCTACGGGCTGAAGGCGTCGACAACGCTGACGGCTGCACGGGACGTTGCCGAGGTCGTGGCTGGGTCGGTGATGACGGAGTCACATGCGGCCAAGCTGTGGGGAGGTGACGGGCTGTGCAGACGCTGTGACGAGGCGACGGAAGAAACTCTGGGCCACATTTGGTGGCAGTGCCGGGCGTACGAACGAATCCGAGGGCAAAACCAATATGCCGAAATTGTTGGCGCGGATCGCTCGACTTGGCCCCCGTGCCTGCAAGAACACGGGATACTGCCGAAGGGAAGTCGAGTCAACATCGAAGTGCTGCACACGTTCATGGCGGAGGTCATGCACGAGAGACGACGGCTGGAGAGAGAAGGAAGAGACCGGGCGGTCGGCCACCCCTGGAGACAATTGCACCCTGACGACTGCCCCCCGCGCCGGCTGAATTTCGAAGCGATCGCTGGACCGGGGACCTTCGCGGCGGTCGGAGGAGAGAGGTGGTTCCGGGCGCTGCAGTATTGGCTGGATGGGATGTGCTGGTCGGTGGCGGGTGACGTGTCGACGGCAGAGCTCGCCATCGACTTTGAGGTATACACCGGATTGGACCTTCCAGGCAGTGTCGTAGCAACGACGGACGGGACACCGTTGAGCATGCGTGCGAGGGTACTCGCAAGGCTTTTGAAGACCGTCGGGGACGCGCTGGAGCGGAACGGCGACGAACCGCCTCTGCCGGGAAGGAAATTGGAGAAGATAGGGTCGTTGAGAACGGTGGGAGCCCCGCCGTGCCTCACGGGGTACGAGATGAGGCCAATCTTCCGTGGTGGTACGGAGACGATGGAAGTTCTCGAGACGCAGCTGACGACGGCTCGGCACGAGTTCAACGGCGAGGCGTGGGGGATGGACCTTTTCCCGACGTACGGAGGTGGAAGGGCGGAGCGCGCGGCGAGATGGGCGGTGTTCAACGACGCTACGGAGAAGAAGAAAGGAAAGAAGACGGCAGTCGTCGGAGGGGATCCGTGGTACGTGCCGGAAGGGGTTCCCCGACACGAAAAGTGGGGTGAGCGGGTGTGCCACGAGCACCAGAAGGTGAAATGCGACGGGTGCAAGCGCCAGGGCAAGTCGGTGGCGTGGTGCTGTAAGGCCCACCACAAGGAAGACGACGGCCTTGCGGTGAAGTTCTGCGCGCAACACCGCCTGACGCAATGCGCGACGTGCAAGACGATCGCGGAGTGCTGCCGCAACGGACACCACCGGTGCCTTGATCATGGCATGCCGACGTGTGCGCACTGCAGCCGGCTCGCGGACTTGCGGAGTCGAAGGCCGAAACTGTGCTGTCGGAAGGGTCACCACCTGGCGGCCGTGGCGAGGAGTTATGAGGAGAAGAGAGGAGAAGAAGCAGCATCGAAGAAGAGGAAGGCGGAGCTGGAGGGCCCCGCGCCGGCGCCGAGACAGGCGAAGCGTGAGAACGTAGTGTTCATTCTGCGGGAAGCAGCGGAAGGCGAGCGAGAGCCCGCAACATCAACGCCGACATCAGCAACGAAGGTCGGGAAGACGGCATCAACGCCAGCGAAGAAGCGGCAATCGGACTCCGCGGCGGAGCCGGTACCGAAAAGACGCAAAGGACGCGTCGATGCGCCACGACCATCGCCCAGGCGCCGAGAAAAAGCAGAAATCGACGCGCAACCGATGAACCTCGACGAACAATCGAAGAAGAAGCGAAGCACCAAACGCGCGCCTGAGCGCGACGATCAAGACGAGCTAAAGAGGCGAAAGCATGACACTTCACGTGCGAAGAGATAACCGCGCCGTCGGCGATGCAGATTATCGCCACAGATTCTTTGCATTCTAATCCAAACGATTACACTCGATTACGCTCGATTACGCTCGATTACACTCGATCAACATTTGGGTGAATTGGGGGGGTACTGCAGTAATTGATTAAAGGCGTGACACTCAGCCAATCTTGATAGGCCGGTTCAACGGGCCCACTAACGCACCTTCTTCCGGGGCTAAAAAGGTGCTGATGACAGGATATTGAAATTGGAATAAAAACAAGAATATTAGTCTGAAAAAATGACCGCGACAGGCAGTGTAGCTGGAGACCAGGAAGCTCGGGCTGACTCACGGAAGCAGGTTGTCGAGTGCGTACGGGCTCGGGTACCACTATCTCGCATTAGCTCGTCTTCTTGTTGCGTTAGTATAGTCCTTTGACAGAGTGAGCCGGTGCCTCTCATCTCACCTTTAAAACACGGCTGAGTCACGCATGCTCTTGACAGACGCTAGCGTCCGACATTTCGCACGCGCGTCGCAGTCGTTGGGTGGTATTGACAAGGGGTTTCATCGGACACTCGGATGAGCTTCGTTACTTCACTGGAGGCCCGCTTGGCTGCCTTCGAGTTGCGTTTCCGCGTTGGTGTTGTTGCTTCGCTTTTGGACTCCTTCTTCGACTTCGCACGGTCCCAACGTCCTGGTCTGCCCTTGGTGCACGTCTTGCGCTCAGTCTGCGCAGTTCGTCTCTCCTGCTTGACTTCGTGATTCCATCGAGCCTGCTTGCGCTCCCATCCCGACGGGTAATGCGTCTGCGGTCGAAAACTGCCATTCAGTGTTGCAGCTTTGCGGAGCCCAGCCTGCGGTACGGCTCGCACCTTGTCGCCGGCCTACTTCGCCGTCTGCTCTCGTGCGGCGGCTTCGTAGGCGCGCATCACAGCTTCAAACGCCTGCTGGTTTGCTATTTGTGGTCTCTTGTTGAGTCCGGCCATGTTCCCGCCTCCGAGAGACGTCAGGACGTTGACTTGCATCTCAAGCGCCGGGTGAATCGGCGTCTGCACGATACTCGTCAGCCGTCGCATCGCGCTCTTCATCGCGTACGATTTCGCGGTCGCCGAGTCCCGATACTCGGCTGTCGCTCGTCTCTGAACCTCATCCATCGCGTGATTCGATAGAGCATCGGCGTCTTCTTGTTGCGTCAGTGGGGAGTCATTTGCATGCAAATGAGTACCACACTATCTCGCAATAGCTCGCATATCACCCATTCCACGAAAAAGTGTCACAGATTTTCCGTCTGAAAAGCAGCCCGTTTTGGGTCAAAATTTTGGAATTTTTGGGAAATTTTTTTTGGGATGGAAAGAGCTATCCCTGGCGATTCTGGGCAAGCAATCAGCTCGCGTGGCGACCAAAATCTGGCGTGCAGATGGACAAAAGGTCGGTTTTGGGGCTGTTTCAAAAACCCAAAAAAACGATTTCCGGCGGGAATCGAACCACCGACCCTCAAACCCCTGTGTGGGTGTGGTAACCTCTGGACCATGGGCTAAAAAAACGGCGGAAATTTTTTTTGTTCACTACCGAGTGAGAATTTTTGGACTCATTTTGAGTTCTTCGCAAACCGGGCGAAATAAGCTCTGAGAGAGCAGAAATACCGTCCTGGGACACTGGAAACGAGTAAATGACGATCTCGCACTTTCCGATAAGAATTCCAACTGAGCAGGCGCTAAAAGCAAATTTTGGCCCGAGGTTTGGCAACATAGCCTAACGGTTACCGCACCCTCCTGGGCCCCTGTAGGCCGTGGTTCGATTCCCCCGGTCCGATTTTTTTTTTTGTATAAGCACCTGCTTTGTAGGAAATACTTGAGGAGGCTGCCAGCTGCAAAAGATCAAAGGAGGTAAATGTGCTGTAGCCCACACGAAACACAGGTGAATCTGGGTTTAGTGGCGGGCGTAAGCGTTCAACAAAAATGCCGAAGCAACTCGACAGGTCGGGCGCGGTGAGTTGGGTGAAGAGGGTGGTCGGGACTGATGTCCCGTCCCTTCTTTCATTCACCGCAAACAACCGCCGACTCGCGGCGGTACTCAAGGTCGCGCGCGACGTCGAGGGGACCGCGGAGGCGGGGCTGAGGCGCCTTCTGGGCGCCTTGGGGTACACGGACGAGGAGGCCCCCCCCGAAGGCGTGGCCCAGTGGGTCCTCGCGTGGCTGGCGGTCGCGTCGGCTCCGTCCGCCACCGCGGACGAGTTCGCGGACCTGCTCCGCTCGTCTCCGAAGGCCACGCCCCCGCCGCAGACGCCGGGGCACATGCCGCTCCCCGCGACCGTTTCTCCCGCTGACGACTCGACCACCGCTGCATTGTTCGGCCCATCTCCCCCAGCCGCGCGACGTGTCTCTTTCGCCGAGAGCGACGATCCCCTCAGCCCAGATGACGACGATCTGAGGGAATGCAACTCCGCCGGGGGCGGCCGGGACGACCACGCGTCGGACATAGGCCGGCTGCAGCGTCAGATCGACCGCCTCACCGAGTTGGTGATGGCGGCCCTCCCAACGCGCACCTCGCCACCCGTCCGGCCTTCGCCCGCCCCTGAGGCAGCACCTGAGGCGGCACCCGCGGGCTCCCGTCCCGTTCCGCCCACGTCGGTGGGCACATGCCCCGGTCCAGTGCTGCATCAGCTTCCGGCGTTCACGAGACCACTCCCGCCGCCTCCGCCCCTCGTTGACGTTTCTCGCCTTCCGCGGGCTGTCCTGTTGCCGGACAATCCTCGCAACCTTCCGCAAGCCGTCGTGGGCGGTCCTCTGCCAGTGGGCTATCGCTGCCCGCCAGCCGCATCCTGCCACCAGCCGTACGCCGAGCCCCGCCAGCCCTACGCCAGCCATCCACTTCCGGATTTTCCGGAGGACCCGTCTTCGCTGGGGGGAGGCGGGTCGGTCCAGGGCTCCCACACGCTTCTCTCTCCCGGACCAGAGCTACTCGACCCCGAGCTCTGGGTGAGCCTCTCTCCCGTCGAGAGGTCTCTCGCGCTCGTCCACATCCGCGGCTTCTTCGCGGATATACTCGACGCCGTCCCGAGCATCGCCAACGACGCAGGACACCTGCTCAGCCACGCAACGTCCATCATGCGTCTGATGGACGACTCCTCCGACCCCGACGCCCTGGTAGAGCTGGGGAGGGACACCATCCACCGCATGATGGTCCTCAAGACGGCCTTGAAGGCCGGCTGGTCGTTGGCCGCCGGCCTCCAACACCGCCACCAGCACGAGGCCGGGTTCCCTCCGTATCTTCGGAACGCCTTTCAGGCCCTGCAGAAAGCCGAGGAACAGCCCGCCCCCAAGCCGTCCAGGAAGCGCAGCCCGAAGTCCCGCACCCAACACCCGGGCGAAGCTCACCCCGACTCCCAGCACCCTCAGCGAGCAACCTCAGCCAAGGGGAGGGCCAGGCAGTAGGTGCCTTGGACCGTTTCCCACCTCCTGTGGCGGGGCGACGCGGACGTCCTCTCCTGTCGGAGCCCCCGCTCTCCCCCGGCGAGCGGGAACGTCTTGTCCGGTCCGCGAACACGTACATTGGGGATGCCCTGGCGCTGTCCACGCGTCGCGGGATCCACTCCGTGTATCGCCGTTTTCTGGAGTTCCGGCGCCACTGGGAAGCGGTGTCCGACGATCCCCTCGACGTCCCGACGGCGCTGGTCCTGTTTGTGACTCGGCTGCTGGCCCGCGGGGATATCTGCGCAGCTTCTGCGGTGCAGTACGTCGTGAACGTTCAGTCGGCCGAGAAGCGTTTGGGGCGACCTGTCGACAGCCAGCTCGTCAGGGATTTTGTCAGGTCTCTGAAGCGGGCGGGCGCGATGAAGCCATCGAAGCAGGCCGTCCCGGTGACGAAGGACGAACTGCATCATGCTGTTCGTTTGGAGTCGGATCCCGGCGTGCGGGTTGCGTTGGCCTTGGCATGGCAGGGGGCTGCGCGCGTGGACGACGTCCTGACGAGGAAGGCCGAGCACATCACCGAGGGTGCCGGTTTCTGGGCGGTAAACTGGGTGGGCTCGAAGTCGGATCCTTTCCGCCTAGGTCAGGTTACGGGCGTGATTCTTCCGCCAGCTCAGGACCAGGAACTTCGCTCGCTGCTGTCTCAGACGCCGCCCGGCCGCCTCCTGTTTCCAGACATCCCTTTTCGGCGAGTTGTGTCCGCGCTGAAGCGCGCCAACCTCTCCCTCACGGGCCATTCCCTCCGGCGGGGTGCCCTGTTCCACCTGTTGAGAAGCGGGGTCGACCTGCGAGTGATTCAGAGCGTGTCGCGTCACACGACGCTGAGTGCTCTGATGCGGTACCTTCCGGAAGCGGAGGTTCCGCTCGTCCGGAACACCGCGGAGGCGTCGGCGAGTCTCCTATAGCCTTTCGCCTCGAACCCCCCTTCCCGTTCAAGCTACCGAAGAGGAAAGTCCCCGACCCGCTGGCGGCGATTTATCCAGGGCCGGGGAGGATCCCTGACGTGGAGCTACCGCCCTCTACGTTCACCCCGTTTGTTGGTGTCGCGTACGGAGGCGATCTCCTTGTCAACAACTCTACGCCCCCCCCGTCGCAAAGCAGAAGAGGAGAGGACCTCGCGCCCATCTCGTCGTCATTCATGAACCTTGACAGGTTGTCAGCTTTGGACAGCCAGGGTTTGCTGCGTGGCGTGCTGGATGTGATTCGCTCTTGGGAGTCCTTCCGTTCTGCCCTACTCCCGGGAGCGGAGGAAGCGCTGACAGAAAGAGGGTTCACGCGGACGACGTCAAGGCGCATGCTTCGTCATCTCCCGGATCTGGTTAAGTATGGAGTGACGGAGCTTGCTTCGAGCCCGTCAAAGGTCGTCCTCCCTGCCTTCACTGTCGACAAGAAGAGCGGGGGGCAACGATTCGTATGTGACGGGCGGAAGCTCAACGCGATCATGGCGCGTCCGCCTCCGATGCTGCTTCCTTCCGTGCACGAAGTCATCGACCGCGTCCTGGCCTCGTCCGTGGTTTTTCTCGCAGACGCCAGGAGCTATTTCTATCAGTTCCGGCTGGACGCGAGAATCCGCCCATTTTTTGGCATGCACTTGGCCGGACCGCGGGGCCATTTCGTGAAGGCTCAGCTCGTGGCCATGTGCATGGGCTGGAGCTGGGCTCCGGCGATAGCGCAGAGGGCCTCTCGAGTACTCCTGCCGGAGTCTGACGGTCTGCCCTGGGTCGACAACTTCGTCGTCGTTGGGGATTCGTTGGGAGAAGCAACTTCGCGGTTTGACTCTTTTTTGCAGCGCTGCAAGAGCGTCAACTGCGAGCTCAACGAAAACGACGAGCAGTTTGGAATACCGCTCAGGGAGTTCGACCTTCTGGGCCTCCACTTTGACCTTTCCCATTCGAACCGCCCCGCTCGATACAGAATGGCGGACGCATGGGTGACGAAGTTACTTGGCTCTGCCGAACTCACCAGAGTTAAACGCGGAGGGGCGTCACCCCGCGAGTTTTACCGGGTGTTTGGGGCTTTGGTCTGGTTTGCCTACACCACGCATTTCCAGCTGGCCTACGCCCGGTGTTCACTGTCCTTCCTGCAGAGGCTGGCCTCATCCCTGGTGGAGCCAGCTGACTGGGACATCTCCAGGACGGTTCCGCCCTCGACCGTGCGTGAGGTGGAGCACCTCACCTCCCTCGTCGAAGACAACCGCTGGGTCAGTCGTTCGAAGTCGATCTCCTCATCGGTGACTCTCTGGACAGACGCCTCATCATCATGGTGGGCCGCAGTCCTGGAGGGCGAACCTGAGCGGATATCGCAGGGCCCGTTCTTGAAGTTGAGACACACTCACATCTTTTTAAAGGAGTTGTTTGCGGTCCTTAGGGGCATAAACCTGACCGCAAGGTTTCACACGAATACGCGCATGAGACTCATGGTTGACAACCTTCCGGCTGTCCAGTGTCTCGTCAAGGGGCACTCGAAGAACTTTGCAGCAAATGTCCTTTTGGCGAGGATTTTTGATGCTGCGCGGGCGGCCGGCCTTGTCATCAGTGCCGAGTGGGTACCGACTGATAAACAGAGAGCCGACCCGTACACCCGCGGGGTGCTAGCCAGAGAGGACGACACGCCAGAGGGCGTCTGGTCGCCTCAAGCGGAGGACCTTGCTCCGCCTTCAGATTTGGTGTAGCCACTGCGTGGTCCCTGGGGGTCCTGATGCGTAAGCGTTCAACAAAAAAGACCCATTTTGTAGTTGTATTGTTTCTCCCCCTCTAGCCTCCTTCGAAGTAAGCACAAGCAGCCCCTCGAGTATTTTTGTATAAGCACCTGCTTTGTAGGAAATACTTGAGGAGGCTGCCAGCTGCAAAAGATCAAAGGAGGTAAATGTGCTGTAGCCCACACGAAACACAGGTGAATCTGGGTTTAGTGGCGGGCGTAAGCGTTCAACAAAAAAGACCCATTTTGTAGTTGTATTGTTTCTCCCCCTCTAGCCTCCTTCGAAGTAAGCACAAGGCAGCCCCTCGAGTATTTTTTGCGATTTTTCGGTGTGAAAAGCAGCCGTCTGGAAATTATTTTCGAGGTCTTTTTGGGAAATCTTTTGGTTTTCGAGTAGTTCTGGGATGCGCGATTATGGGCAAGCTGCCAGCTAGCCCAGCGATCAAAATCTGACCCCCTCCTGGATGCAGAGAGAAAAAAAACCGATCTCCAGGACCCCATTTTTTCGGGTGCCGACCTCCATTTCCGGGGGGGGGGTCGGTCAAAAATTTTATCCGACCAAATATTCGGAAAGCCCTGTCCTCAACGGATTCAAACGTGTCCTCAAAATCTCGAAACCGACCATTTTCGGACCTGCAGATGGAAATTTTCGGCAGAAATCCGAAAAAAGCCGAAATCTGTGACACTTTTTCGTGGAATGGGTGATATATTAAATTTAGCGCAGTTAGTACTTGAGCCTTTAGGCATTCGGTGCGGGCCAGTTCCAGGCGATAGGGTGTTCGCCGAGCGCTCGGTAGGCACCTTGTCCTCGGTGACATGGAGTTTCTGCTCCGGCTTGGGGGTGGTGACTTCGTCATTGCCGGGGATGCAGGAGAGCTTCCGGGGAGCAAAGATATCCTCTGCCTGACGTTCTCGTACCTGGACACGATGGAGCAGAGATGGAGGATGCC